>CATIWO010161428.1:0-17393 GCA_949673435.1 Macaranga tanarius | reverse complement strand
TATAAATTATTTTTAAATATAATTTGATACATCTCTTATAATTATATTTTTAATTATGTAAATTATTTAAAAATATATATAGTATTAAATAATAATTTATTATCTTTATTTTATTTATTATTAAAATTATTGATAAAAACTATTTGAAGATTAATGTTAAAATATAAATCTTGTTAATTTAAATTTTTAAAAAATATTATAGATATAAAAATTATAATTATTTAATTGCTAACTATAAATTAAACTAATATTTATTTTATTATAGATTAAAAAAATAATTTTATATATTTATTTTTAAAAAATTGTAGTTGTTATTAATTATTTTTAATAAGGATAGGGTAATATAGTCTAAATACAAAACAAATTTAAATCAGCTCTTAGCTATTGAAAAAAAGCTCCAAAATGGAGCTGATCAAATCCGTAGCTGTTTTGGATAAAATTAGCTATCAGTTATGGATTTGATAACTTTGCCAAACACCTAAAATATAGCTGATTGAGGAAAAACCTCTATCAACTGCTCAAATAAGCTGAACCAAACACCCTCTTAGACAATTCATAGTTTAATTTACTAATTTACCAAACTTGAACAAGATTTTCATATTCACTGGTATGAGATACATTTGATAAAAATTAAAATTTTTAAAAATGTAAAAAAAATGAAATTTCAGACAAATGTTAAAGATTTATAAAATCAATAATTCGTTAATTAATAAAGGCATAACTAGTGACTATTTTGACTAGACAAGTTTTATTTGTTCCTATGTAGCACGGAAACGGAAATGGGAAAACAGAAAAATGTAGAAATGGATATTGCGGAACGGCATTTCTTAAAAATATAGGAAACGGAAACGTCAAGGAAATGTGTAATTATTAAAGATATATAGGTATATAAATAAATATTATATATATATATATATATATATATATATATATATAATCTATACATAAATATTGAAAATTTTTATTTATTACTATCAATTAATAGTATAATTATAGAAATTATTTTATTTAATTAAGAAAAGTTATATAGAATTATTTTTTAATTTGTCTTCTTTCTTATTTTGAAAAATACTAAGGAAATATATTTTCCAAGTTGGAGACATGTTTTCTAATTTTTCAAATTTGTAGAAACGGTCCTAAAATATTTTTCAAATTTGTAGAAATGGTCCTAAAATATTTATGAGAAGTTTCCTGAAGTTTTCGATAAGAAAACATTTTCGAAACTCAAAAACATCTACTAATAGAAGTTTTTGTGCATCATAGATTTGTTCTGGCTCTAGAATGCCCTAGCACAAGATCAGCAGCCGTGGCCCTCTTGATTTAATTGTGATATTATTCATTAGTTCTAATTGGACCTTTCATGGGCGAGCCCTAGTAAATGTGTCAACCACAATTTGCAATTGATAGCTTTTAGCGTGTAATTGGGTTGAGTCTGACTTGCAAGCTCGAATTCGATGAGTTGAACTCGAACTTATTAATAATTGAGTTAAGAAACTCAGTAAATTAATGAAATTTATATATATTTATCATCTTATTTATTTTAAGTGCAAATTTTAAGAAACTCGAACTAAGTGCAAATTTAAAAAAAAAAAGTCAAGTTAAGTCTCTCAATTTGAATCAAGTTTTAAACACCGAGCTTTTAAGTCAAGTTAAACTAAAGGAATAAGGTTCAATTTGGCCCTTAAACTTTTTAGAAAGATTCAACTTACCCTTTTTTGACCTTTTTCGACAATTTAAACTAAAGGAATAAGGTTCGATTTGGCCCTTAAACTTTTTAGAAATGTTCGAATTGCCCTTTTTTGACCTTTTTTGACAATTTACCCCCTTAACTTTTCGATAAAGGTCAAATTGGTCCTAAAAATTTCATTTACACCCCTATTATCTGAGATGCACACAAATATCATAATAAAAATTACAAATAACTCCGTAATATTTTAGCTAGTTAACAAATTAGTCCATACTTTCATAAAAACATTTAGTAAAAAATTAAAAATTTATTTGTTAAAATTATATTTAAACCCTTAATTTATTTATAGGATATTATATTATTAGACAAATTTATTTAGTCACCAATAACTTCTAATAATTTTTTAATATATTAAAATTTATTTCATTTATTATATTATTAATTGGTGTATTATATGGTTACTTTGACTTTTACAAAGTAAAATATATGTTGTAAACAACCACATTTGGATGATTAAATATACTCTCATCAAATGGTGATTAAAATAAAATAAACTAAAATAAAACTAACTATAAATCAAAGTAACAATAGAATTTCCCTTATTAATTTGTATATTAATACATAAATTTTTAAAATAATTTAATATATGTGTCAAAATTTTTAAAATAATTTAATCTTTTTATGACATATGATAGTTCATTAAAATGTCATACAAATTAAAAAAAATAAAAAATTTTGACACAATGTTAAAATATTTTAAAATTTTATGTATTAATATACAAATTAATAATATAATAAATGAAATAAATTTTAATATTTCAAAAATTATTAAAAGTTATTGGTGACTAAATAAATTTGTATAATAATATAATATACTATAAATGAATTAAGGGCTTAAATATAATTTTAAAAAATAAATTTTTAATTTTTCACTAAATGTTTCTATGAAAGTATGGACTAATTTGTAACTAGCTAAAGTATGAGAGAGTTATTTGTAAATTTCATTGTGATATTTGTATACATCTCAGATAATAGGGGTGTAAATAAAATTTATAGGGTCAATTTGACCTTTATTAAAAAGTTGAGGGGGTAAATTGTCGAAAAAGATTAAAAAAATGGTAATTTGAACCTTTCCAAAAAGTTTAAGGACCAAATTGAACCTTATTCCTAAACTTAAATTTAACCATCTTTTTGATTGGATTCAGCCCGCTTACACCCTAATAGCTTTAAAGCACATGTTCTCATGTTGCGCTCAAGGGCAAATGGAACGGAATGGAATTTCTCTTTTTTTATGACCTTTCAATGAATCTTGAATTAGATGATAAAATCGATTGCAAAATGTGAGGGGGAGGACTCAAGTTCAAAGTTGCTGTCTGATGGGGAATCATGGTTTTTCCCTCCGTTTGGCAATGTTACAAGGACGTTGATAGAATCGGAGCAATTTATAAAACATAAAATTTTCAGAATTGACCCAAAAATTAGAGAATTTTAAAAAATTTTCGAAACCAAATTAAAATTTTAAATTTCTATCACGATTTTCTCCAAATTTTTTAAACAATCCGGAGAGGAAATTCAAAACAATTGGAGATTTTAAATACCTTATTTATATTGTTAAATTACATCCAAAATTACATAATTTTTGACAAATTAATATATTTTCCTCTTATTATTTCTATTTATCTAATAAAATTATGTAATTTTACTTAAAACTATGTAATTTAATTTTTCATTTATATATCTAAAATTATTAATTAATAATTAACAATTAATAATAAAAAAGTACATGTTTTTACATTATATTAAATATATTATATTAATAATATTATTATCTTTTTTATAAACTTTATTTTTAAGTTTTATTTTGATATTTATATTTTATTTTTTGAACATATAAGGTGAGATTACTATAAATTTTACGATAACATTTTATTTATAAATTTAATTTTTATTTTGCGATTTAAATATGCATTGAAAATTGATTAAAAAATAATTTAATTGATAAGTGCATATACTTTATTACAATCCATTAATTGATATTTAAAATATTTTATTATACATTAAGTTAGAACTTAATAGTAAATTAAGATAAATTATCTAAATATAATTATTATTTTTTTAGAGAAAAAATGAATAATTCATTCATTAAAGAGTAAAAATGAAATTTGACGAACAAATAATATAAATAAAAAATACAATCAAGAATTACCAACATAAAACTCTCATTTAAATGGTGAATTGTTTGTCACTATTCTTCAATTGCGTTAACAGAACTATTTTGATTTGCAACTCGGTAATCCCTTCAACAATATATACGCTTCACTCCATAACATTAATTAGTCATAAATCGACTCTTTGATCTTTTAATTGAGTCTAATTGCAGAAATATTAACAAAAATTTCACAATAAAGAGAATTAAAAAACTTATAAAGGATAACTACTAAAATCCCATAAAGGGTATTAACAACTCTATGAAAGAAGATTCAAAACTTCCAATAAAAAAGAATAAATATATCAAATATATATATATATATATATATATATATATATTTGATGCAAAGAAACAAAAGAAAACAAAAAAAATAGAAAAAAATAATGATGGACAGATCCAAAAATGAAAATTTTTTATGAAAAGACTAAAGAGAAAAGAGAGAAGAAACTCTAAATATAATTATTGAAATAATATTAAATTTTATTTATATTTCATAATTCTAAACTTCTAAAATTATTGATTATTAACTTTATAAATTTTATTAGAAAAATAATAATTACTAGTAAAATTATTGAAATAAATAATATACATATATACATACACACATGGACATATAAATAAAATTTTGGTAAATTATTAATTCTAATTTCAATTTTTCGAATCAATATAATAAAGACAGTTCGGTTTGGTTCATGATCTCCAAATTCATCCCAATAAAATCTTTAAGACAATTTAATTCGAAAAAAAAAGTCAAACAACCAAAATATACTGAATATTTTTTGTTCAGTTTTTCAGAAGAATTCGGGATTTGCAACCCATGCTCAAGTAGAATAATTGCTACTTGAGTGTTCAGCTTGTATCAGATCAAGACTACCAAAATTAAACAGAGAAAAATCCTCAAGCATTTACAGTTCGCAACTCAAAGTCCAAGAATTCCTATCCAGCTACACAACTAAAGTAGAAGAAAGCATTTACAGAGAGATGGAAAGAGGATTATAACAGAAACATCCCGTAATTTGTTAATATCAAAACGGGTTAATATTTCAATCAATTTCCAGAACCACTTTGCCAGGAATTAGATTTTTGTCTTTTTCCTCGTGTGCCTCTCTCACTTTTGTGAAGGGAAATGTTCTTTCAACAGGTATCTTCAACTTCCCAGCTTCAGATAAACGGCGGATCTCATCCAAACCGTCTGAATCAGCTCTCATGTAAGTCCACCAATATTCTGCAACATCAAAATAGTATACATCATTTAAGGTATCTATACATGCAATTTAATTGCCAATGAAAATGGTATCATGCATTAGCATTTGTGCGGTTTTAAAGGAAAAGAGGGATGCGGGAAGTAACAGTAATTTCAATCCTGGACTACGTCAAAGATATGAAACACCATATATACTGGAGGTAAGGGTCAAACTTTGGAACATAATATCTGCATACATGTGCATCTAATATTTCTGCTGAAAAGCAAAGTCCTCCACAAATCATTTAAGAAGAGCAAAAAGAAAAAAGCAAAGAAGACAAAGTTATTTTATTTAGCTTATGAAGTAACACCAAGACTCCTCAAACATGTTTTTCAAAATTCTGCACCAATCTACTGTTTAACAAAATTATCGAATCTCACTGCATCAGCTGAACTCATTAAATTCTAAAAAAGGTGTGGGTGTGTGTGTTTGTGTGTGCACATAATTCTGAACTTTGCCTTGTGTTGCCTGTATTTTTTATTTTTTATTTTTTTTTTGAAACTGTGTTGCCTGTATTTGATAATCCTGGACTTTTGTAATGATTGAAAGAAAGTTCAGTAAGAAACCTACTTTGAGCCTAAAAGAAGAAAAGAGCACCAGAAAAGAAAGGAAACTTATATCTCTAGTTTAACTTGAAAAAAGCATGTATTTGTAACAACTAAGCTCAAAGGATGATGCAATCCACAAATTTTCTATACCTATTGCATGAGAAAGCATCACGGGAAAAAAAAAAAAAACTCATCTCTCTAGTTTAACTTGAAAAAATCAGGTATTTGTCACAACTACACTTATGGATGATGTAATCCACAAATTTTCTATACCTATTCCATGAGAATATCTGTATTGAATCTGCTTCTTCAGTAAAACAGCTGTAGCAACAGGAAGCCCGACTGCTATTCCATACCTATCAGTCAAGGATGCTGCCTCACCCTGTATCCAAGAGAATATACAGGTCCATAAAAGCTTAGGTTAAATAGCTTTAAGATCACCATTTATTGAAACAAGAAAAAGTTTCCACATCTCCTATTAAAGAAGATGGGCTCCATAACTTGCCTGAAGAGTCATATAGTGTCCACCTCTCTTCAAAAAATTGATGCCAATTCTTTCTGTTTCTGGTGCTCCAATAGTGTCCAAAACAGCATCAAACTTCCCTTTTATTGCAAGTTCCATATCCTGCATAAGATGCAAACTAAAACTAGCAAATGAGAAAAACACACTTTAAAGTTCCAAAGAAAGGTATGCATCTGCATCTTTCCAAGCTTAAAACAAGTTACAAAAGATTAAATACTAGTATATTAATTTCAACAGCTGGCACCGTAAAGAAGCAGATCCATTAATAACCAGGTTATCACCTCAGCGATGTAGTCAACAGCCTGCTCAGCACCAGCCTTCAGCATCCTATCAACACTCCGACTTCCACAAGTAGTTGTAACATGGCATCCTGCAGCCACTGCAAGTTGAATTGCAGCAAAACCTACTGCTCCACCACCGCCCACTACCAACAGTCTTTGCCTGTGGAAATGAGATTGAGGATGCTGATAGAAGGGAATAAATAATGCAATTTACAGAAAAAGCATATGAACCATGTTTGCAGATCATACTCTTCAACCATTTCAACAAGCTGGTGCAAAGATTGATTATTGGAAAATGAGACGTTATAAAATGAAGATATGTTAGCATCCAATTTTTATTGACGACAAAATAATGTCTAATTGGTTACTTTCAGCACATTACCATGTATTTGAGAAAACATAAATTGCTAACATTTAACTTCAGATAAAATGATAATGTGCTGGAAGTCACCGATTCTTATAATATCTAAATAGGTTTAGGAAGATCTTAGTAAGACCCACTAAGGATACCAAAATACAGAAACAGCATAAAAGATCTGATAGCTCCAAAGGACTGTCCATAACTCCACACCTTAACTAACTGCACAACACAATATCTCAACTGCATTAATATCCTTCATGAATCTTAATTAATAAGGCAGACTGGGGAAAAAGGAATCAAAAGAATTGGTAAATTGGCAGAAAATAGTGTTGAAAGAATTTACTCCCATATCCCTGGCTTGGAGATTGTCTAATCCACAAACAGTTGGGAAGAATACTTTGTAGAGGAGATCCTGGGAAAATTACCTCTTCAGAATCACTTATGATATATTTGAATGCGAGGGACTTGATCAAGGATTTGAATTTGGATCATATGGATTTGTATTAATGAGGATTTAAAACAAATCCACAATCAATTCAGAAGGTTATTTAACGAGGATTTGAAATAACCTCTAGCTATATATTATTTAAAATTCTTATATTTGAAATTTAATATTTAAAATCTAAAATTTAAAATAAGATCATCATATCCTAATTTGATGGAAATGCTAAAAATTGTAACAAGTTATAAAACCTGGTAATGCACTTGAGTAGACATGTTTCCATGCACCCATTTTCCAAATTGCATGTTAACTGGTTAGTTTATACATGACGCACAAAGTAATGAATCACAGAAACTTTTGTACCCTCTCATGAACTAAGAACAACATAATGCATTTTATAGTTTTCCACCAAACTTTTGTGATCGCTATAAGTTTAGCTTTTGCAAGATTAAGTCTTCGGTCATCACCATCATAAAACCATAACTGTTACAGTAAACATTGAACCTTAAACTTTGACATGATTATTTATTAATCAAAATATCAAATCTAGAGGATGTATACAAACTCTCCCCAAATAAGGGGGGAAAAGGGAGGGGGTTGTCTATAGGGCTCTAACTAAAACTTCCTTGTTCATCTCTTTCCAAATCCCATTTTCTTTTGCGCAAATGACAATCTATAAGAGGTATATTTCCTCAAAATCATAATATCTTCTCCTTAGCAAAATTTCTTTCCATATATATACATGAGTGCATGTCTGCGTCAAAAGAAAAAGGAGGAAACCTAGAATGCTTTCACCCCAAAAAGCTTAATAATAATAATAATAATAATAACAGCAGCCACCATGTCCATTTCCTACATCAATATTGTAAGATACAGCCATCAAATAAAGGGGCGGTACGCACATTTATGTAGACAATAAAGTGAATTTGGGTCCTACATTTTAAAACGACTAAAAAATAATAAAAAACTGGCTTATTTGTATAATAGATCTCATTAGCAATATTGAGATTGGAAGAGTCTGTGCCGGTTGAATTTAAATTCTCCAATTAATTTCATGCCAGAATTGGACTGTGCACTCATGTCATATCCAAGATTGGCACCTGCTGCAGATTCAATTAGAGTTCTGTATGTCCTTGCTTCAGTACAATTTTTTTGTTGACTAAAATAGGAGAATTAACTTGCTGCATTTTGTTGAAGCAAGCAAAATGTAAGTTTTAAACTTTAAAAAGTTAATTTGATGGAAACACAATATCCAATCTATTGACAAACTGGGTGAATGGGGCATTTATTGATGCACTGGTGGCTGAAATTCATCAGCTGAAAGGGACTTTAAGAAGAAAAATTATAGCGAAATATTCAAGGTAGAAGACTAGGAGGAGTAAGATGTTACATAGTTACAATCAGAACAAATTTAACTCCAATTGCAAACAACTAAAAATTTGGAAATATTGATTCGGTTCCTAAAAATCCCAGAGGAAGTAGGATTTCAAAAACTCTAAGTTCCCATTGGGAAAAACAGAACTGCATGCAAAGGAAGAGCATATTTCCTAATAAAGGAAAAGAAAAGAAAACTAAAAGTTGATCACCCCGAAAAAAAAAAAAAAAAAAACACTAACTAACTAAAACATTTCCAACTATGTTTCCCTTCAACTAAATTGCCCTTTTTTGTTAGCTATAAGTTTAACAGCTCAAGTTTTAGATTCCAAAATTGGACACATACTGTTTAACCTTTCAATCTATGTAGTACGGACACAGAAAATGAGGAAACGGACACAGGGAAACAACATTTCTAAAAATATAAACAACGGGATATCAGAATCAATTTATAAATATTAAAATACAAGGGTCAATTTATAAATATAAAAAATTATAGAGATCAATTTATAAAAATAAATTATGTTCAATTAAAATTTTATTTTTTATGAATAGTAACATTCATTATCAAAAAAAGGGATAAGGTACAAATTGGACCCTCAACTTCACTCCAAAATTTACATTTGACCTTAATTTTTTTTTTGGTCCCATTTGCACCTTAATCTAGTAAAGTTCAGTCATATTGGACCCTTCTTTAAACAATTATTGCAATTAAATTCTAAAAATCAAATAAAAATTTAACTTAAATACTAATTAATAAAAATTAGTTCCAACAACAATAAGAATTGATGAAATTACTTTCAAAACATATATTTATGATGTTTCTAAATTTTTTTAAGATTATTTATGAAAATATAATTTTTAAATTTTTAAAAATTTAAAGAAAAGTCAAAAATATTTTTATAGACCCAAAAAATTTTAAAAAATTTATATATTTTACAATCAAGTGATATACATTGAAAAAAAAAATTAAAAATTCTTTGAACACTTATTAAATTTTTAAAAATTGTTAAATCTATAGAAAATTTTAATAATTTCAAAAATTTTAAAAAAACTAATAAGTGTATAGAAAATTTTTAATTCTTTTTATTGAATGTATATCACTTGATTGTAAAAATTTTAAATTTTTTGAAAACTTTTAGGTCTATAAAATTTTTAACTTTTCTTTGAATTTTTAAAAAATTAAAAAAATATATTCCTATAAATTTAAAAATCTTAAAAAAATTTAGAAATATCATAAATATATGTTTTGAAAGTAATTTTATCAATTCTTATTGTTATTCACACTAATTTTTATTAATTGATGTTAAAGTTAAATTTTTATTTGATTTTTGGGACTTAATTGCAACAATTCTTGAAAAAAAGGGTCCGATATGACTGAATTTTACGAGATTAAGGTCCAAATGGGACCAAAAAAAATTAAGGTCCAATACAAACTTTGGGTCTAAGTTCAGGGTCCAATTTGCACCTTATACCTCAAAAAAATATTTCTAAAACACAGAAAAAATATGATAACCATATTTACTAGTACAAAACTCTTTTACAACTCAAACATTAACTAATTTCCATGTCATCTTATAATCAATAATATAACAATAACACTATTAATTATAGAAAATTTTCAATAACAAATACCCCAATTTTCATTCTATTATACTCAAAATTCAGCCAAAAAAAATCACATCCGCATAGTAAAATTAAAATATAAAAACTCCATTCACAATATTTATTAGCAACTTTATTTATTAATTTGTAAAATCTTCTACTTCATTAGCATTCTCATTTTTAATGTTCTTATTAGCATCTTCTAAATTGTACGAAAGCGAAAATATAAGAGAAAGATGTAAATATTAAAAATATAGGATATATAAATAAATATTAAAAATATATAAATATATATAAATATAAATTTTATACATAAATATTGAAAAAACTATTTATTACTATCAATCAATAATATAATTATAAATTAATTTTTTAGTTAAGAAAAATATAAATCCATTTAATTTTTTTCTTATTTAAAAAGAGACTAAAGAAATGTACCGTTTAAGTTGGAAATAGGTGTCTAAGTTGTAAACGAGTTTCCTAATTTTTCAGATTTGCGGAAATGACCCAAATGTTTCCGAAGAGTTTCTTGAAGTTTCCGACATAGGAAGACACCTACTAATTAAAATTTATGTGCATCATAGGTTTGAATAGATGCAGCATGGCACAACCAGCATAATATATGATTAAATGAGCAGAGTAGATGTCAAGCACAAAGTGCCTCATGTTCTAAACAGGAAAGTGAATAAGCCCATGATCCCACAAAAGAATGTCGTATCAGTGTGCTTTACTAGATCCAACTTTGAACATGTCAATGCTAAAAAAACTAATGAATAGAGAAGGGTGTCAAAAATGATATGAAAATGATTTGAGTATTTGACTTCAAGTATAGGTCAAATGTTTTCTTAGTAGTAAGCAAGTTCCCATATTTGGCAGCATGTTAATTCTTTCAAGGTCAGGGGAGGCCTGATTCAACATTGCTATTACTCCAAGGCAGTCAAGGTTTCCTAGTTTGCTAGCACATCAATAGTCTTAGTTCAAATGACAATATTTATGGGCCCTGTAAACATATTTTCTAAGTGTATTAAACCAGGACATTTTAATCATGGTGCCATTTCATTGAACAACTTTCTGGTTTCAATAATCTTTCATTTAAAATCCATAGCCTATTATGCACATTCAGAAGTAAGAGGAAATATGTCTGACTGTAACCATGAAAATATATAACATGAAAAAATGGCAATATAACCATACCCCTCATTTATCCTAGCAGTGCTTTTTAGAGCCCGCCAAGCAGTTAGTGCAGCAAAGGGAATAGCACTTGCTTCCTGAAGATGAAATTGAATAGAAATTTAGTATATGTTGTTGCAGTGAAACAAAAAAATTAAAAAATAAAACAAATAAAACATAATTAAATCATCCCAATGAAATTTTATAGGAATAAGCATCTCACACTTTGAATATAAGGAAAAAATTGCTGTCACATCAAAGCCATGACAAACATGAAAGTTCCAGTTAGGAATCAATTTTGGTTTAAATATTCACTCTTGAGAACATTATAGTTGAAAATATCTATTCCTAAAATTATCCACACACACAAACAATTATATATGATATTCAACAAAGAAGAGAACAAATCACTAAGCTTGCTGAGTGGCTCATGGAAATGTAGTCTATTTGACAGTTGCAGCACAAAGAATATTGATAAACAATTTAAACACATAAAGGAAAGAGAAAAAAAAAAAAAAAAAAGACTGCAAAATCAAATAAGAATAATTATGCACATAAAATTAATAGATACTACATTACCTACCACATGTGAAACTGATGCGGGTTTTACAGTCAGCTCTTCTTCTGAGAGAACTGCATAGTCTGTATAAGTACCCCTCACAGCAGTAGGATGCAATGCACCAAAAACTTCTTGCCCAACACTCAGTGATTGAACTGAAGCTCCAACAGCAGCAACTTCACCACTTATATCACGACCCAAAATGAGAGGTAGAAGTGGTTCAAATATTGAACGGCCATAACCTGATCGCATCTGAAAGCATTGCCATTTGCAAACATTCAATACCCAACAATGATGGTAAATGACATACATGTCACCATTTACTTGTTTTAATTATTATGAATAACTTACTAAAGCCAATTTGGTTGCCACAAACGAGAGACCAACAACAGGAATCAAGCCTCCATCAGCATTAGTTAATTTGAATTCCAAAAGTCAGTGCAAATAATAACTAACACATTGTTTTCCTTGAAACTACATTATGTTTTCTAGTACCAATACCCGGTTGCAACAGAAAGCAACTTTAACATTCTAATAGAACAGCCACATAAAGCCCCTCCCGCAGAGATTTCTTTTTTTTTTTTTCTAGAATATCACATAAGTCTTTCCCATTCATTTCACACTTGAGTATCATAGGGTTTAGGAATTTTACAAGTAAAAGAATTCAATTCTATTTAGTAAATGCTAAACATATACATATGTATACCTTCTGCAATTATATTTTACATGAAAAACCCACCTTTATTAAACACCAAATTCCTCAATATCAATAAGTCAAAAAAAAAAAAAAAATTCCTCAATATCAACGACTTTTGTATGATTTCTCACACCAATAATTCACTATTCACATTGCATTCACTAAAACATAGAAGTTAACAAACAGACAGAACAAAACCCAATACTAAACTCACTCTAGTGTCAAGGGGATTGATGGAAACAGCACGAGTTCGAACCAATACTTGATTGGATTTGAGGTGAGGGACTTCGACATCAGGCCGGAGCTCCAGCACCTCAGGCCCACCGAAACGGGGCAGAACCACCGCCCTGCATGTGGTAACCAAAAATCTAACAAAATTCAAGTTCAAGAATTGGCAATAATGATAGTTGTTGACAGTTTTGGTTAAGAAGCAGTGTGATTTCAAGAATTGCATTCTTTCTTTTGTATTTTTTATATATGTGAAATGAGAAACGAGACAAGTAGCCTTGTGGGTTTTGTTGGTTGAATATAATAGCAGGTGAAGAAGAAGAATAAGAAGTGGAAGGGGTGAGGTTGTGGAACGTGTCCCTGCCACAATCCGCAGACGAGACCTACTCTAGTTAGTTACTTTTCATTGTCTTACTTTATTATGGAAGGCAAAGCAAAACAAATCCAAGTCCAAGAAAAGCAAAACAAATCCTTAAGCCCCTCAACTCTTGTATGTCAATATTGATTCATTATATCAAGCCTTCAAACTTTTATTTTAAAGCACATTAAAATTAATAAAAAAATATTAAGAATTTTTTTATTGCCTAAATGAATCCATAAGAAATATAATTGAAATTATATAAAAACTAATCGTTCATCCGTGCGTTGCGCAGTCTACATATAATATATACCTATATTTTAAAATAATTAATTAAATAATTATAATAAATTATACATTATAAATTAATTAAATAATTTATAATAGTATAAACTTTAAAAATTATTTTATAATAATTTTATTTGATTATTTTTATTTAAAAATAATAATTAAATAAAGAAACACTCAAATCTAAATACATAATAGCAATAACATCACAATTATAAATATGTATAAGCACAATTAAAAATCAAAATCACCCTGAAATAAAAATCAATATAAACACACATGTAAATATTCACACATCAAATGGTCACAATTAAAATTGAAAGATATATAGGATCTAAGTTCACACCAAAAGCTAATAATAACACTAATTTTTAGGATCACCGAACGCGAAAAAAAAAAAAAAAAATCAAAATCAAAATTTGAAAGTACTTATAAAAAATAAAATAAAAGGGGATTAAATGGTTACCTTTTTGAGTGATTGATTATATGGGATGCATAAACCATGTTTGTTTTCTTTAATGCAATTAATGAAAGAAGAAAATACATCGAACGATAAAAAAAATTGAAGACCCAATAATAATAAGAAAGTGAGACAATGAAGAGAAAAAATGGTATATAGTAATGTTTTACGTTAGTATTTGAATAATTTGAGGTGGAAAGAATTTAGAATACTAATAGATTAGTATTGAGGGTATATTGTAACATCCGTGTTTTTAGAATATTGTTCACGCATATTATTTTCATGACATATTTAGTAGAGTTTTGGATTTTTGCATATAAGTGCGAGTATGTGCTTTTGGTAGAGAGGGACTTATGTGTAAGTAAAGTTAGGACTATTTTGTTAAAATAGAAGGTTGAGAATTATTGTGTAATAATCCAATTTTAATAAGGGGTATGTAGAGATGGGTGATATTTATTATTATTTTATTTAGAAATAATTATTGATAATTATCCTTATTATTATTATTATTATTGTTGTTGTTGTTGTTGTTGTTGTTGTTGTTGTTGTTGTTGTTGTTGTTGTTGTTGTTGTTGTTGTTATTGTTGTTATTATTATTTAGATATTATAATAATATGTGATTATGGAGAAAGAAGACTTTTGTGGAGGGGGCAAATGGAATTATTTGATTGGTGGAAGTGTAAGTGTGTGAGTGTGTATGTGTATATGTATTTTTGTGTAGAAATTTTAGTTGGGAAGAGAAGAAGAAGAGTGTTCTTGTTTTGTTTGGGAGCTTTTATCAATTCTCTACTTATCTAGGAATCAAATTGGAGAGCTAAAGAAGATTTATAAGTGGATTGAGCATCATTTTCGGTAAGCTTGTGTTTATTTTTGGTTATTTAAGTTAGGTTGTTGATATTGCAATTTTCGGATTCTGTTTTTCAGCATGCATCAGTCTTAGTATTTTGAGCATAACTTGAGTTATAGACCTCTGATTTGAGTGAGGTTTAATGTTCTGGAAATCTTAGAGAGTCTACTACAACTTTTATGTTTTGTACCAAGGCTAATTCTACTGTTAAGGGTGACTGGCACAGTTGAACATTTTTATGCTCAGTCTGTCACCTCTGTTTCTATATTTTACCCAGTTTTGCTAAAAAATTCATAATTAATTTTACACATATCCAAATCAAGTAATTCCAGTTGAGATTTGAAGTAGACTCATAGTTCTACAGTAATATTTTCATAATTTTTAGATGTGTGTATGAATTATTTGGATATTTTGAACATAGAATATACGGTTGCACTTAGTTACATTTTATTGAGTTGAGTGCAAGTGTCATGGTTGCTATATGAATTGATGTATGAATGGTGTGTAGGCTTGGATAAGGATGTTGGAGATTCTAATCACTAGGAGAGCTTTGTTTTTGAAGGAGTTGAAGCCCTCTTGAGTAAGTGATTATTAATATAATGGTATATATATTAATTCTCTTGAATATGAAAACAATTAATGGCTATGCATGAAATGAACAAGATAGGTGATGTGAAATGAATAAATATATGAATTAAGAATATGTTGAATTGTGATTGAGTATGATATTAAATAAGATATGCCTAGTGACATATGTGTGTTTATTGTAAAGATATTGGTTGGTAATTTAATGTGGTATGAAAATGAATTATATAGATTATGAAAGTGATAAATGATGGATTGATTGAATATGAGAACTATATTGCTTTAAATAAATTGACAAGTATGTGATATGGTGTGATATATACATAATATATATATATATTGTTGAGAATGTTGAATTGTGTTGAATGAAGTAATGGAATATGATGTGAGGAAATGCTTGTTTGTTGAAATGTGAGCTATGCACATTTATATGAATTAATTGAAAATGATGGAAAGTGAAGTGAGACATGAATATGGAATGTAAATTTTGTATGTCTATAAGGCATGAATGAATGATGTGAGGATATTTGAGATAGTGGGGCTGAGCCGGGCAGATAGCCTTCACTGATGTGAAATCTGGAACTGAGCTGGGCGGATAGTTCTAGTAGTGGTCACATAAGAAAAAGATGAAATGTGAGATGGACAAGCTGAGCCAGGTGTATAGCTACCCAATGATATATATATGAGAATGTGAGGATGTGAGACTGGGACTGAGCCAAGCGGATAGTCTCAGTATGTGACCACTTGCAAGAAATGCACATGTGAGGTGGTTTCGGCCGGATACTAAAAATATGATGTGTGATATAAATGGATGAGTTTTGGAAACCAAATTATGTTGTGTTATGAATGAATGAATTTATGGTTAATGTGATATTGCATAATTGATATGAAAGTTAAATTTTGGTATATATTTGGTATATAATTGGTTTATATTTGGTATATATTTGGTTTATGTTTGGTATATAATTAGTTTATGTTTGGAATATACTTGGTATATATTTGGTATATACTTGGTATATATTTGGTATATGTTGTGATATATGTTTAGCATAATTTCTATAGGGAAGTGGTATATGTTTGGAGTTAAGGCTATAAGCTATATCTAATCCTAATTTATGAATGTATAACTTCTATATATGATTGGTATGTATGGGAATCTTGATTGTTAAGAACTTATTATATATATATATCACTTAATTGGTTTTTGAGAAGCGATATATATATAGTTATATTAGTAATTACTTATTGAGTCGTAAGCTCACCCCCTTTGCAACTATTTTTTAGGAGATAGTTAGTAAGAGTTTGGCGCTTGATTAGCTGGTGATTTTCGGAGGCAGAGGTGTGCTTGGTGAATCAACTTCCATTCTCATTTGTCATGCACCATATACATTGTTGTTAATGCAATGATCATTTTGGGATTTATGAAATGTTTGTGTGGAGAATGCACTATATATATGCACATGAGAATTTGGTTATGAATCTCATGTAAATGATTTGTGTTGTATACATGTTTGATTTAGGAAGTCCATGTGGATTCCATGATTTTGATGTGCATATGCACTGTGTGAAGATGTTAAACATATGTATATGATGTTGATTGAGAAAGAGATATGTAATATATATTTGAAACATTGATATTGAAGTATGGTTCATGATGTGAGTTTGGTGTGTGCATTGAATAAAAACAGTTGTGTTGTATATATGTGTGAATTGTAAGGTTAATGTATATGGTTGGTAATTGAATGTGGTATGAAAATGAATTATATAGATTATGAAAGTGATAAATGATGGATTGATTGAATATGAGAACTATTGCTTTAAATGAATTGACAAGTATGTGATATGGTGTGATATATACATAATATATATATATATATATATATATTATTGAGAATGTTGAATTATATTGAATGAAGTGATGGAATAT
>CATIWO010161419.1:0-13151 GCA_949673435.1 Macaranga tanarius | reverse complement strand
TGAGTTGAATTAACTCAAATGTTTAAGCACGTTTTTGGGTAATTTAAGACTTTATAAATCACTCAAAATGTCCTTAAAATTATTCCTTAAAGTCTTATAAAGTTGTCCCTCAAGTTTGAGGTCAATCGGAGCTCAATTGTGCAAGTTATGTGAAGTTTCGTAAGGAGGCAGCACTGCTCACGAGCCAAGTCACGACCGGGAGCTCGCTAGTGAGCATCATGGACAGGGATGCTCACGAGCCAGGTCACAAGCCACTCTGGCTCATGAGGAAGCCACTGCATGCTAAAAATTCACTCTAACAGCTAGTTTTTGATGCTCACGATCGTGAGGAAGCCTTCCAACTCGTGAGGAAGCACCTGGTAGATGAAAAAGTCATCTTTTGAAGCACAAATTAAGGGATCATGTGGGGCATAACTTCTACCATCTCTAACAACTAGTTTTTGGCTTCCTCTATAAATAGAGATGTCAAAAACATGTTAGAGGTTACACACATTCATTCTCTTTAATTCTATAACATCATTTGTGCTTACTTAGTTCTTTGTATAGTCATCTTTATTCTTGTTGAGAGAGTTAGGTTTGTGTGTAGAGTTAGGAACTCTTTTTATCTACTCTTTCTTTGGGGTTTGAAGAATTGGGTAGTGAGATTCTTACTCTTGTTGGTTTTTATTAAGCCATATCAAAATACATTGATTGTGAAGGTTTTGGAGTGAGCCTTGAAAACTCTTGTTATTGGTTTTGTGTTGAGCCAAGAAAAACACTCTTGTTTATATAGTTTGAGTTGAGCTTTAAAACTCATCTTGTTGTAATACAATCTAATAATAAGATTGGTGTTGGTGTTGAAAATCCTAATTTGGGGATAAGTTAGGTGGAGTCGTAGGATTGTTGATAATCCGAACTCCTTAAATCTTTTGTGTTGTGGATTAAAATTGTTGATTTAATTTTTTGTTTCTTCAATTAATTTTTTATAACCCTATTCACCCCCCCCCCCCCCTCTAGGGATTTTCATCTCTGCTCCAACTTGAGGGGGAGTGTTATAGTGTGAATGTATCAGTGCGAATCAGTGTGAATGTAGGATTGTAGCAAAATTATAGTAATTGATTGATTGTAGAGATATACTTACCTATATTAGAATACCTAGCTATATATATAAGTATGTATCATATCAATTCAAATGATAAAAGAAAATATTTCTTCCTCTATTAGAATAATAATTTTTATTTTGTTTCAATTTTGCTTCTAATTATAAATGAAGATTTATTGTTTTTGAAAAATTATAGAATAGTTTTATCATAAGTTGAAAATCATAAAGATTAAAATTGTACTTATCTTAAATAAAAATTAGGGCAAATTACAAAAAAAAAAAATTATGAGCTTTAGCAGTTTTGGCAAATTCGACATGTCTTGTTAATTTTGACAATATCATTCATTGACTTTTTTATTTTTACAATTAAAAGTACCGATTGAAAATTTGAAAAATATTACTAACATGGCAACCACAATAATCGGAGTACCACATCAAAATATATCATTTTAATTATTTTCTAAAAAAGTGCACGACCTTTCATTTTTTTTTTTTACAATTTAATCATGATCTATTAACTATTGTGACAAATTGATATGTAATTTTTTATTTTTTATTTAATTTATATTTTTCAATTCATATATGTAAAACATATATTTAAGTAATGAGAATTTCAAAATTAATTTTTCTAATTAAATAAATTATAAATTTTATTGCTTATTTTTATGTAATGAGAATTTAATTAATACTTTCAAATTGATATATATTTAGTTACTTTAAGTTAAATTATTATTTTGAAATATGTAACATATTTAAATATTCCATTTAAATTATTTAAATTAAACTATTTTTAAAATAATAATTTAATTCAAAGTAAATATCTAAAATATTTAAATATTTAATTTAATCAAATTGACATGTTTTTATTTAAATTGACTTTAATATTACACATTTAAATAAATTTTTTAATTAAATTATACATAAAATAATTAATGATTTATACATTTTTAGTGAAATCAATTCTTAATTTTTTCTCTTATAGACGAATTTATAATAATTAATTAATATTTTATTTAAATGAATAAATATTAAACTTTTCTTAAAAAATATTTTTATTTGCAGTATTATATATAATATAAGTATTTAAAATATTTAAATTAAATTATTCAAATATT
This sequence comes from Macaranga tanarius, assembly GCA_949673435.1. NCBI lineage: Eukaryota > Viridiplantae > Streptophyta > Magnoliopsida > Malpighiales > Euphorbiaceae > Macaranga > Macaranga tanarius. The sequence goes on along the minus strand of CATIWO010161419.1, from coordinate 10,955 downwards.
TAAATCAAAATATTTTCAAAATAATAATAATTTAACTCAAAACTAACAAAAATAACTATATGTTAATTCAATGTATCGACTAAATTTTTACTACTTAAAACAAGTAATACAATAATAATTTAAAAAATAATTATCAATTTCAAAAAAAATAAATTAAAAAAAATAAAAAATGACATATCAATTTGTTAAAATTAATAGGTCATAATTAAATTGTAAAAAAGTTAAATCATGGATTTTCTTTTGGAAATATTCAAAAGGGATAATAATCTCATTTTATTCTCAACTATATCCTAATTTTCAATTGAATCCCATCTTTTAAATTATATCAATTTATCATATCAATTTTTAGAATTATTTCAATAATATCCAATTTTCTAATAAGGATCTAAATATAATTTTAAAAAATTACTATAAAATCCTTTTAAAATTCAATTACCCTATTAAACCTTTTTTTATTTTTTTTTTAAAAAAGAAATCATAAATCTTAAAAAGACCCAATTAATGAGTTTATTTAAAAACTAAACTAATTTTTAAAATTATTTAATAAGTGTATTTGGTGTAAATAAATTTACAAAAAATATTACATAATTTATTTGCAAAATTTGATTTAATGTATTTAATTTAAATTATAAATTCCTAAATTTGTAAAATTAGTTATAATTAAATGAAATTATAATAAACTAATTTAAATTTACAAACTAATTCATTGTCATCATATCTATATTTATCATAAGAATAAAAATACTAATTTTTATCATTTTTATTTTCTAAAATACTTTTATTCATTCATTGTATGGCTACTTCATCATGAAATATTTGGTTAAATTAATTTTTTTATTAAATATAATTTTAATTTTATATCAAATATAATGTTATATGATCAAATATAAAATTTATTTGACATAAATTTTATAAAATATCCTTTCAATCAAATATATAAAATTAATTACAAATGAATTCTATTTAAATCAATTTGGAAGTGTAATAAGTTTGTTTGATGAAATTAAAATAAATCCACTAATAAATTTATGGCTTAATTTGCTCACTAATTAGATTTTTATGTCGTAGTTTATAAAAATAAAGAAAAAATTTTTTGTGAAAAAGTATTTTAAAAAATGATCTTATTATAATTTTTCAAATTACAATTAGATTCTTATTAAAAAGTTGGATGTAATTGAAACAAATAAAAAAATTAATAAGATAAATTGATATAACTTAAAGAGTAGGATTCAATTGAAAATTGGAGAATAGTTGAATAAATGAAACTATTATCCCTAATCAAAACAATATATTTTAACGTGGTGTCTATATGAATCAATCAGATTACTATGACCATCGCATCAACAAAATTTAGTCAGATTTTCAGCTATTTTTCTCGAATTGCAAAAATTAAAAATTGGTGAATAATATTGTCGAAACTAAAAAAAAAGTGTTGAATTTGTCAAACATGTTAAAAAGTTTTTTTTAATTTGCCCTAAAAATTATAATGACAAACAAGAGACCAAAGAGGGGACAGCAACCGGCGCTTTTGCATCTTCAATTCTTTTAAAAAACAGAACAGAAGACCTTACAATCCAATGGAACTGAGAAATAAAACGAACAAATTGAATCAAATAGTCGCGAGTATGAAAGAAAAAAAAAAAAAAAAAAGGGCTCCGGCTGAGAAAGCCTGGCACATAATATCTTTTAAATCACTGCTACCAAGTATAACCGGGGTTTATCAGTAATTTCACCTAGCCCATGCCACTGAATCAATCTCATCTCTAGCGGATTTGTATAGCTCGAGTCTCTTGGCAAATTTGTGCCTTCTTTGCATCAGTGCAGGATCTTCATCCAACAATTCTGCAAGTTGCTTTGCCTGCAAAATGAAGACACAGATGAATAACAAAAAGACCTATTTGCAAATGATCTTCTATTGAGGGCTCATGAATTACTATGCCATTCTTTTTTCCTGACCTCCTTTCGGCCTAACTGGGCGTAAAAGTGATCCAGCAATGACCGTTTGGCCTCCCTGACTTGACAATAAACCACAGCCTTGGGAATGGAATTCCTGAGTGCCTCAGACACCATACCGATGTAAGAAGAAACGTTGGATCCTATTCTGCGAAAACGACCTTCTGTGTATCGTTCTGCACCGTGGGCACTTGGATTTACACTCCGTTCCACCTCCATTGGAAGTTTCCTGAAGAAATCCACGGTCAAGTATGAGGTTTCCATGTCCACCAGCCTCAAAGTTGTCTTTTTACTGTCTTCACGAAACCTCTCCAAGGCCTCGTTGGCAGCCATTGCTATTTCTGCTTGAAGAGTTGGAAATCGCTTCAATTCCTGTCCAATTTCCTAATATTAATTTACTTCCTTTCATTATTTTCTAGAACATTTTTACTAATAAAAAAAAATTGTTCTAAATCCCAAACCTTAGTTTCTCCAACTGACATCCTTACAATTTCTTTCAAAACATAATGAACCTGCAAAACAAATTACAAGTCAGTAAAATGACCCCATAAGGTTCAAAAGAGAATTGAATTTTCGCTACCTGCATGTTGACATTTGTTGACGAGCTATTTCGTAATGCAATTATTGTCGGGCTTATCAAAGTATATGATTCTAAATTTCTGATGATTGCCTTTTTTTCTATTAGCCACATCTTACACTTTCACTTAGGAGATTAGAAATTTAACTTATTCATACTTTAGAACATGCCTTCTCAGTAAAGTACTACACAGGTCAAAATTCCGTGTCAGCAAGTGACAAACATCTTAAAGACAAAAACAAGTGTCATGATAACCATTATCTGTTAATAATAGCGTTAAAACTTCACAAAGAAAACCTGAATAAAAATGAAATTAAAAATAGAGTCGCTTACATCATCTACAGAATCTTCAGCTGGTGCTCTGAAGTAATTAATAGCACCAATAATAAGCCGTCGATAACCTTGCTCAGGTGCAACTAAATGAGGCTGGTACCCGTCTGCCTCTGAAACCACTTTTCTTATATTTTGCAAAGACAAATGTCGATCAAAAGGAAGTTTCCTCAAGGCATAAGGGAGTTTGTAGTCAAAAACTCCATAAATCCGATTGCCACCAGGTCGCCTGAGATTTAACAAAGAAAGTCAACAGGAAACTAACATGCTATGACAGCAATAATCTAACATGCTTATAACAAAGAAGATATAGACAACAGTATCAAAACCAAACCTCTTTATGGTTAATCACTGTGCACCATTTTTAAAAAGTCATATAATACAACATCAAGCGCTCATACACTAACAAAATAGAATATGTCCTTGTGGGAAAATGCTGGCATTTCCATGCCCACAAAACTGGTTAAAGTTGCATCTATTTTTTGTCAACAGTTTTTCCAACACAAAAGAGAAAGAAGAAGGTTTTGGTGCAGTACCCTCCATCCAAATGCTCCTTGAATACACGGTCAAAAGCTCGACATAACTCCAGAATAGTATATAACTGGGCCTGATATGCATACAAAGAAATGTATCAGTTGATATCTTAACCAAACAATGATTAAACTATCAATTACTACAAACAACATGCACAAGCTCTTACCCCAGCATCAATAGCAACAGGCCTACCTAGGCGGTCCAACTCTGCTTCAAGTTCATCAATGCTCCTGTTAATTAAAGATATGATGCCTGGTATGCGAGCTTTAATTACTGATTCCAAATGCTGAAACCATATAGATTATAATTAGCAACAAAACTAATCTTGCAATAACCTGATGACTAACTTCGCACCTCTGATCTTCCAATAACAAGTTTTCCACTGAGAATTGTGTTAGACATATGAAATTAATTAAAAGAATCTGTAAATGGATAAATATTGTCCGACTTGCAAATTAAAGAAAAGGCACCTTGGATAGAAGCTTTGCAAGATATTCTGAGCCCATTCTGCCAGCTAGGTGCCTATAATCAGGTTTAGTGGCAAAAAACTCACGTTCCTGTTGCCTAGCAGCTATCATGTCTACATTCTTATTGATATCAGCTTGGGAGCGGTTCACAATTCCAACCCAAAGGTTTTTAAGTGGATAGGCCCTTCCTTCAAGAACCTATAATTAATGCAAAAGGAACAACACGAGAGAATGTTCAGACTACATCAACATACAGTGAAAGCAATATACATGCAGGTTAAGTAAAAATATACATATTAAGGGTTTGTTGGATTTGACTTAAAATCATAAAACATATCAGAATACTTTTGCTCTACTCCATTTAAAATTCCACAGGTAGAGATGCATCTACATATCTAAGGGACACCATTTTTAATTTATCAAAAGATTCTGAAAAGCTTTACATCCAAAGCATTGGTTCCCTTATCCATCAAGTCGAGCTTTGTCAACACACCAAATGTCCTTTCACCTGCAAAGAACACCATACATTAATTTTGAATAATAAGTAATCAGTTGCATTGAGCTATGAATGAAAATGAATTTAGAAAGTAACACCTGTTAGATCAACTTCTCTAGAAAGTTTGATAGCATCAGATGTCGCAATATCTTGATTGGCTGGAGTTATAGCCAGAATAAGGCAATTTGGCTGCAGTCCAGTAACAATAATTTGATTAACAAAGAGACGGAAAAATTTTTACATTTGGTCAAATAATGTGCAGAACTCTAGCAAATTGCAATCACTACAACAATTTATCTGCAGCCTCTCCTTTGATGGCGAATGTTCAAATCCAAAGTAATTCATACTACCTACCCACACCTTAACAGTTAGAGCTAGTGATACAAATGAAAAAATTTCCAAATCAATTTACAGTATCCCTCACAAATTGAAACAAATTACTCAAGCTACACCGTTTTGGTAAAAGAGAATTATTTGGAAAAACTAGCCAATCAAACAGATTACAAAAAGAAAAAGAAAAATAGTCTCCACGAAAATTCATTTGGGAGTCTCCATACAAGTTGAAGAGCAGAGTATTTGTCAAAATGAAAAATTAAATGTGGCACTAAGAAAGAACATTTTCCGTAATACATCAATATGTATCACATTACAATGATCTAGTAACTTCGTTTATCTATGTGCTAATTGAAAAATTAAATTTGCAGTACCTTCTCAACATATGAACGAATCATATTTTCAATGTCCTTAACAATGCTCTCTGGCTGTCCCTCTGTAAACAACACAATCTCCAACTTACAAATTTCACAAGCACAGAAAACAAATTCAACAGAAATAGTTCATCCATGTTAATGGAATAAAGGGGCAGGGCTAGATGATACTTAAAAGTACCTACAGCAACCTTGGTTAAACCAGGCAAATCAATCAATGTCAAATTGACAACTGCAAAAATAAAGAGAAGAAGATTAGAGAAAGAAAAACAATCAAGTTACAATTCTACCATGATATAGCCAAACTGAATGTGCACTATGCATAATATAGTTCATGGAAGTAAGCGGGTTCATTCACCGTGAGGGGAGTAGATACTGAGATGAATAGGAACAGGAGAAATCTGTTTTGACTTGCCAGTCATTTTGTCAGTTTCATCTTGAATTTCCTTTCGAACCACAGCTGAATAACAAAAGATAAACAATCAATTGCAAATGCAATTTTTCTTATTTCCAAAAATAACTGCACCAAACTAAAGTATTCATGCCATGTCAATCACCAAACAAACACTTTCAAGTAAGCTTCTAGGATGACGCATATGGTAAACACAAAAATGAATAAAAGGTGGTAGAAATTTTAATTTCAAATGAACAAAGTACTCATTTAATTTCAAATAAAAGGTGGTACAAGACTATTCTAGCTTAATCAAAGCTACTATCAGATAGGAACTGTAACAACGACGAAAACTCATAATTCAAATTAACATTGCATAAAAAGAGAAAACCCACAACAGTGGTACAATAATAAGCATAGCAAACATTTCAACAAAAAGATCATAGAAAGTGGGGAAAGTACATATATTACAGATATATATATATATATATATAGATATATATATATATACGATGAAGAAACATACAGAAGTCAGTGATTCTTTTGTTTGGCAAGTGAAGAAACTCTGCATACTCCTGTATACCTATCTCTGTCTTGTGCAGTTGCAACACCAACGGGCGCCTTGTCACTATACCTGTAAGAAAACCCAAAATCAATCATACACAAATCTGACAAGTAGCTAAACATAGTCCACCTGTGAAAAAACACAATCCTTCTTCTTATTTAAATTTAGCAAGCACCAGTGACCTGATCCTCTTGGAAGAAAATCTCGCCCAACGATACTCTCCAAAACCGATGACTTTCCTGAACTCTGCAAAACGTCGCCGTTTACAGGACATGAAAGAAAGCACGTAACAATGGCTTACGTTACGCTACGTTACGGTAGCCGAAATATACATACAAATGCAGATACATATATGTAGAGAGGATAAGACAGAGAGAGGACCTGACCACCAACGACAACGACCGATGGAAGCGCCTCCCAAAGAGTAGGCAAAGAAGAAGCGGCAGTAGAATCGCCGCCATGATCGCCGAGGACAGTGCAAGCTCTCTGTATTCTATTAACGAGGCCGATCAAGCTGTCCATGGTAGCCATATGGGAAAGGTTATGGTTATTCTCAGCGAACTCTTCGGCAGGAAGCAACCTTTTTTCCGAATTCGAATTTGAATTTGAGCGGAAGATAGAAAGGAGAAGAAGGCATGCAGCGAAGGAGAGGGAGAAGAAATAGACAAAGGGGAAGCTGACCAATAACTGTGGTAGAGCTATTTTCGCTACTTTTTGGAAGCCACAATCTCTGTGTAGTACTAGTAGGAGTGTGAGTGAGAGAGCGATGATACAGCACGTCACGTTCTCAAAAAGTGATTTGAAATTGCAGGGAGTCTTTCGTGACTTTGAATTTGAACTTTGGTTGCCCAGTTACCTCTCTTCTTGCCTTTTTTAACTTTTTTTTTTTTTTTTTTTTTTTGAAGATATTGCCTTTTTTAACTTAATGATATTGAATTATTTAGCCCTTTAGCTTATTTTTACAAAGTTGTCAATTTAACCCCCTTGACATTCTAACAATGTAACTTTTTTTAACACATTTTAGCACTACGACCATGTTGTGTTTTTTCATTGGCTTTTGGTAGTCATATGAAGAAATTCTTTGATGAACCTAATTTTCCATGTAAAATTGTTGACTTTGCACTATATACTTGACATATAATACAATTAGTTAATATTTATCATACTTTTAATTTTAAAAGTTAAATATTTAACCATGATTACTTTTCACATTTATGAACTTTTTTTTATTTAGATTTATGATTTATTTTTTAAAATAATGATATGTGATATAATTTATTAATTTTAAAATTAAATTCCATTAAATTATTTAATTTTTAATTTAAATTATTTAATTTTTAATTTAAATTAATTGAACTTTTTATGAACTTTTTTATGAATTTTTTATAAATTATGAACTTTTTTTAATTAATTTAAATTAATAGATTTAATTTTAAAATTAATAGATTTAATTTTGAAATTACTAAATTATATCGCATATCATTATTTTAAAAAATAAATCATAAATCTAAATTAAAAATTCATAAATATGTGAAAAGTAATCATGGTTAAATATTTAACTCTTAAAGCTAAAAGTATAATAAATTCTAATTAAATACTAACTAATTGTGTTATATGTTAAGTGTATAGTGGAGAGTGTATAACCCTATATGCGAACTGAGTTCACCCAAGAATTTCTCCCTCATATGATGACTTTAAAAGAAAAAGGAACAAGTCATTTTATTTTTGATTTGGTTTGCAGGTATTTGCCCTCGTATAGCAAATTGAATAAGTACAATTTTAATTATTTTGATTTTGACTCATTATAAAAGTAGTCATTTGATCTTTTACAAAATTTAAATATCAGTATTTTATATTTTAATATTCTATCAGTAAATAACATTATTTTTGTATGTAACATCCGTGTCCTTGAACCAGATTAATTAAAGTTAATGATAATTAAGGATTATTCAATTATATTAAATTAGTGTGGATTGGGAGTTAATTGTTATTATTTCGGGTAAATAATTAAGAAGTTGATTTTTATGTCATAAATTGATGTGAATTAGAGTTGATGTTTATTTTGTTGATAAGGAAATAAATAATATTTTTATAAGAGATAATTGAGTTTTATTAAAGGAAGGTTGGAATGATGCAATCGTAAAAGGAAATAAGGACTTGATTGAAACGAATACAAGTAGAAGGATTAAAATATAAGGAATAGGAAGATGAGGGATTGAAGTGGAAAGAAGGATGGGGAGTAGTTGGCTTCTGCAGGAAGAAGAATGAAAGAAGAAGAAGAAGAAAAGAAAAGAAAAGAAGGAAGAGAGGAGAAAGGGAAGAAAAAGAGAAGGAGAGAAAGAGAGGAAGGAGCTCTGAAGATTCAAATCCGAACCAAGCAAGAGGATACAAGGAATCAGCTGGAGAAATAGGTGAGTGGCACTAACTTGAAGTTTTGTTTTAAATATGTGTTTGATTTGAATTTGAATTTTAGTATATGAAATTGATGTTTAAGTGATAGATTTAGACATATTTTCAATGTATACATGTTGTACATATGTTTAAGATTATTGTTTGTGTTAATTCTGAGCTTTTGGATGTTGAAAATTTGAATTTTTATTGAAATCTGCTGCTGCTGTCGAACCAGAGGTCGTGGAGTCGGTGCCTCCTAGCAGAGGGCGGCACCTCCAAGCAAAGGGCGGCGCCTCCAAGCAGAGGGCGGCGCCCCTGAGCCTCCATTGTGACATTTTTGCTGAATTTGAACCGAACCGAACCTAATCGAACCGAACTGAACCTGGTTCAACTAGACTAAACCAAATGAAATGGGTTGAACCATAGGAATTATATATATACCTATATAATCTCTATAGGTTTTAATCAAAGAGACTAAAGTTTGAGCTTGATAAATGAACAACACTCGAATTGAGATAGTCGAGATGCACAGCGTTGCTTGAGGAGGACCTAACTTTTGGCATTAGTGGAGTCACGGGGCCCGTAATATATCAAATCAAAGCTAACTCAGAGAGTTATATGGCCTTCGTCAGGAGAACCTGACAAACCCTATTTTGATGTTCAAATTCGACCATTTAGACCTCCGTTTGGAGCTCCAAAGTTTTAGTCAAAATTATAGTCCTAAGTGTGCATAACACTAGGAGTTAGAGAGCCCATGTTTGAGGCATGGTAGAATTTGGATAGTTGTGTATAATCAAAGCCTAAGGCCAAATACACATCCTACCATATAGGTGTATACAATTTTATTCCTTCTTAGTAAAGGAACTTATTAATTTAAGAAGTGGAATAATGAATGATGAGACTTTTAAAGTCTCCGAGTAGAGACTAAAGTATGTTCATTAATAATGAGGCCGGGAAGATAATTAAATAAGGGAATGATAATTAAAGTAAAGTATCCAGTATAATCAAATGGAACTAAGATTTCAATCCTAAAGAAAAGGAAGGATGAGATGTTAAGTAATTATATATATATATATATATATATATATATTCAACCTTACTCCTTTTTTGTAAGGATAGGTAAAATCTAGAGATGGAAAGTTAAGTGGAAACATTATAATATTCAATATTTTAATTAATAGGGATAATGTTCCAGTATCTCATATAGAGACTAAAGGTTGAAATACTCCAACGGAATCCAATATGAGAAAAATATAAAAGTCTGAGAATGATATTTTATAAGAAGGCACAAAGAAATACAAGTGATGTTAGGATACTCGAGAAATCCTAAAAGAAAGTGATGTAGTTTTAATTAAATATGATCCTAAGAATTAGAGATTTTATATCTGGGACATGAAAGATTTGTAGATATGTACATTCGACGCCGGGGGCCGAATACACATAATATCGTGTAGAGATATATCTATGGTTGGAAAATAGTTGGTAAATGTGTAAAGACGTTACCTGGGACCGGATACACATATTACCATGTAGAATTATAGTTAAGTAGCATGTATGCTAATTTATAATTGAAGTTAGTAAATGTGTGTAGCCGTTGCCTATGGCCGGATACACATGTTACTATAATGTGAGTGGGTATATGTGCATAGTCATTGCCTGGGGCCGAATGCGCATAATATTTCATAAGATTAAGTTAATAAATGTGTATAGCCATTGCATGTGGCCGGATATACATGTTACTATAATGTGAGTGGATATATGTGCATAGTCATTGCATGGGGCCGGATGCACATGATGTAACACCCGCCCCTCTAACACACATGTGTGTGTCTTATGAAATACCATTTTCATTACTAGATAGTTGTTTTAATTAAGTGAAGATGGTGATAGAATTGTAGAGAGGGACTTGTTTGAAACAAAAATAAGTTCAAGGACTAGTTAGGAAGAATAGTATTTTATTAAGGACCAAAGTGGATATTTGGCAATAAAATATCACAAATTTTGGTCTGATCCTCCTTCTATTTACGTGAGATGCAGATGAAAGGTGAGAGTTTCTCTAGACTTACACTCTTTCCTTTTTAAGGAAATAAAGAGGTTTTAGTAGAGAGAGAGAGAGAGAGAGAGAGAGGGAGAGTAAGAGAGTGGATTGGCTGAATTGGAAGTTTAGGCTTTGATTATCAATCTTCAAGGTTCAAGAGCATCTTGGGGTAAGTAAATTATATTTTTGATTGAATTTTAATAGAGTTTTGTTAGATATTTTTCGTGCACTATTTTGCTGAAATTTTGATCTCTGTAATTTGGATATATCTGGAGTTATACAACTCCGATTTGAGAGTGTTCTGGAAAGCTTAAAGAGTCTACTTGAACTTTTATGTTTTGAAGAAAATGAAATTCTTCTATTTAGGGTATCATAAACAGCTGAACATTTTAGTACTCACAGTGATACTCTGTTTTGACCAATTGGATTGTAAAATCCATAATTAATTCTCTACATGTGAAAATTGTATGATTTCAGTTGAAAATGAAATTAGACTCATAGATGTT
>CATIWO010161305.1:0-28494 GCA_949673435.1 Macaranga tanarius | reverse complement strand
TAATGTGGGTTGATTTAAAGCTTTGAATTTGTTGATGGTTTAGGTTATGAGCATGCTAGCAATGGAGATGGACTATAGAGTAGAGCTGTTTAACAGGTAGATTTCATGTTGTAAATACCACAAACTTCTCTGAACTTTTTTTTTTTTTTATTGAATGAGTGTACTTGATGAACTGTGTCGTTGATTTCACATACAAGAGTTGCTGTTTCTTTATAAAGTTGCATACTCTTTTGGATATGAACTTCATGTGACAATTCAATGCTTGTGGAGGAAACAATAACTAGACGTGTATTTCAGTTATATTACTGGTTTGTTTAATGAAATTTAGGATTTTGTTGGAAGCAATTTGAAATTTTAAAGTGTAACTGCCTTGTTGGCTATATTATTTTGTTTGTGTTGTAATTGGGTAACAATGGCTGGCCTTTTATTAGTTCTGACTTTAGAATGTATTCTACTTCTTGTTAACCTTTTCCAAAATTGATCAAAAAAGTAGCTTGGACCTGCTTCCTTGCAGAATTGATTCAGTCAAATAAAGGAGATAGATGCTGTATTTCTTGCAATTTGTTTTATATGATTTTTTTGGATTTGGGTTGATAATTGAGTATGGAGATCATTTGTTGGGCATGTCTATTTGGGCTTTCAATGGTTTAAATTATGTATTATGACTCCATAATTTCATGAATTTGGTTGTGCATATTTTACAAAATTTTGGTTCTAGTTGTAGTTCCAAGTTTGCAACATTAATTTCAATTGTTCCAACTTTTTTTTATCAGGCTTGCTATGACATGCTTCAACAAGTGTGTTGACAAGAGGTAAGATAATTTTTGCTCATTTGTTTCGTTCAGATTCTAGAATTTCATGCAAATGTGGTGCAGTGTTTTTTTGAATTCTTTCTTTAATGTATGTTTTTGTAATTCCTGTTTTCAGGTTCAAGGATCCTGAGCTTAATATGGGTGAAAATAGTTGTATCGACCGCTGTGTTTCAAAGTATTTTCTGGTAGGTTCCTTATGTTTTTCACTACTCTTATTGAGCAGAGTCAAATTGATTAATATACTACTTTGATGCAAGTTGGTTTAAATGATCAAAGTTAAACTTGTATCCAGTTGAGTTATATTTTTATAATTTTTATAGTCAAACTCGACCTAATTATGATTAACTATCTGAGCAGAGTTTTTGATTGGTCCCAAATACATATTTGAATAAATTTGGTTAAACTCTAATTTGAAGGTTTTCTGTTTGTACTAAATGGTGAGCATAAACATTTTTTTATGTAATATAAAATGGAAATTGAAGAAGAAATATACTCATTAGTCTCCCAAACTGGTTGAGTCTAGTACTGTAATCTTTAAGTTGGCTTTCTTTCTATTTGAACTACTCCAGTTTGAGCTCAGCTCAGTTTATTTTGCTGGTCAACTCCAAGTAACTTGACATGTGCCACCCGAAATTTACTCAGATTCTTAATTTTTTTTTCACTGATAGTGGGATTCTCAGTTTATCTTTGTCATGAGGAACTAGATTCTAGAAAAAAATTGAAATGTGAATTCTTTATCTGAAAAGAAAAGTCTTTTAGTTTTAGATAACAAGCAATGATGGTGCTAAATGCTGAATTATATTACACAGCATTTTTATTTACTGCTTCTCTGCCTTGCCTATTCTAGTCTTAAGAGCAACATTATGTTTCTCAACATTTAGGTCCACATGTAGAGTTGTCTATTTCTAACAAAAGTTGTACAAGTATGAAGTATTTTACTTACCATGCTAGTATCAGAAGGTTTCATGTTAGACTTACATTTCAGCTTGTCCTTCTATAAAAAGGAATTGGAACCTGAATAAATGTTTGATGCTGATGTTGACTTTTTCCTTGTTTTCAATACACTTCCTGTTTTTTTTGAAAAGTTGGTTATAAGAGTTCATTAGCTGTGTATTTTGATGTACCATCAACTTCTTTGCACATTGAATTGCTAAGACTGGTAATATATGTGAAGGCCATTCTGTGATGGTTGTATGATGAAAGGTTTGTTTGGTGTTCCAGGTGAATGGTATAATTGGTCAGATGCTTAGTGCTGGTCAGCGTCCACCGATGTAAAATTCAGAACCTGCTGTAATTTTGAATTTATATTTTAAATTAAAACATGCTTTTAAGCAGGTTCGAGACTGGAGACCGAAACCTTTTACTTGGTTAGATGAATTAATAGGTTTCTAATCACTGAGGTTATTTTGTTTTATTTCAGAATTAGTGAACTGCATTAATAAAATTGTCCCCTCAATGATGAAGCAATTTTTCATATAGACGTATTATAACAAGTATACGATTTGTCGTATTTATTTGCGCAAGTCATGTGACTTGCGATTATTTTCTTTTATCTATCAGGGTGTGTACTGTAGTAATGTCAGACAGAGCAATGAATGTGATTTGTGTCAATTTTTAAATTTTAATACAGATTCGTTTAAATATACAAGTTTTACATATTTCAAGACTATACCATACTGCAATTGAAAACATGTATATACCGTAGATGCTGGAATTTATATGCTTCAGTCGTTTTGCAATCTTCACAAGACCTGTGTCTGTGTCAACTATCTACCTTTTCACGTCAACCCAAATGAAATATATAAATGCAAAACCAGCAGGTGAAACCTTTTCCAATTATTAATGTTAGAAAACAATTAGAATATTGGAACTTATGAGAGAAATAGATGGGGAAATATTAGTAGATCATTCTCTTCCATGAGCTAAATCTAGTTGTTGTAATCAATCTTTAAGCCATGTAGAAAACTAACAGGTTGTGGAAAGTGGAGTTCCTCCAGAATTTGGATCAAGATGATAAGCCCAAAACATACATCAAACACTTAAATATAACTCTGTGGTGCTGCAGAAACTCAAAATGTCAAATAAATAAACAAAAGATGGATACAAGGAGTATTTAAATGGATAAAGATTTCTTTTTTGCCTTTCTTCTTATAAGAACTATACACTTTCAGACTTCAGTTTCTATGTTTTTGGGCTTCCAAAGTTGTGCCATCTTTTAGAGTTTCCTGTGCATCACTGTCCATCCCAAGGCTGAAGAGTGCAGCAGCTTGGAGATAAAAGGCAGTAGGCCACTCGGGAGATACCGCTTGAGCTTGCATTGCATCACCAAGAGCTTGTTGTGGCATGTCACTTATCAAGTAGCACAAGCAGCGTCTGGCGAATACAGTCGGCGATACCATGGTCCCACCATCAATAAACTACACAAAGAAGTGAACAATATTACACTATTGATTAACCACGTACAAGCGGCAAATTAAGGATTTTGACTCCCATCAAATCTCCTGGCCCAGAAAAGCAGATTCCTTGAGGATAATCATCTTTTTGTCGATGTTAAGGCATGTATCTTTTGTCATGCAACAAAGAAATTGGTACCCCTACACCTCACTAAATACAAATTTAATTGCCTATTTTCTTAAGCCATTATTTCAAGCATAAAATCATGCTCAGATTGGATGGCATTATCTTTAACGGAGGGATGATGAAGAAAAACTGTAATAAAATGTCTTACTTGTGTGTAACAATCAATGGCTGTAGCAAAGTCTTTAGTACGAAAAGCAGCATCTCCACGTTTCTTACAATTGAGTGTTTCCTGTATTTGATCTGTCCACATTTGGAAGGAAAGCTGCAAAGCAAAGAATTTCAATGATATTCCGCATAAACAGGTAAACGATAATGAATAATGTTGAACTTTGCTGAGAAAAACTTTCTAATAATTGGTGCAAGCCATCTCAGTACTTTCATGTTTTACTGCCACTTTGTACGATGAAGTAGTCAGCAAGGGAGACAAAGATTGTCTGTTTTTGACAGGGAATCATCCTCTATGGAATGGCTGCTTGTTTGGGTGGAAAAAAAAAAAAAAGAAATAGCATAGAGGGCTATGGTAGATTATGTATGCAAGAACTCCACATGAAAACAAAGCCTGATATCTAGCAATCTGAAATCAAACATAAACAGCACTTGAACGTTAATAGAAGTAGACAATGAACTTTTCAATGAGAGGACACAAACAGTAAAAGAGGAGGTAACCCATTCGCAGGCATGAATCTTCAAGCAACACAATCAGAAGACTCAGGTGACTACTGACTAAGAAAGTGATATGTTAATATTTTAGTTAAGTGGTGGTATAAGCATACTATTAAACTATCAGTGACTCTGAAACCTTAGACCTACAGGGATTGAAGACATTGCCTATATCTAGGCAAAAGATTTCTAAGCATGATCAAAACAAAAGTTGGGTTCCAAAGACGAACATTACTGACCTCATTTGCAATCCCCTCATCATCCTTATATCCCACCTTCTCCAGAATCTCATGTATTGCAGTAAGATCCAATCTTGAACAAGCTTCACCCAGAGGTGTCAATGTCATTGTTGGCTTTGGGGATGGAGCTCCATGTGGAATACCCATCAAAATATAGGACGGAACCTGTTAAACCGTCAGTAAATGGGATGATATAGTATGCTTATTTATTCAGCTGCATTAATGAATACCAACTCTTAAAAACAGAGATATAGCTCCTATGATGAGCAGCAAGACTGTATGACTTAAGCTTTTGCACATTTAAAAAACTGATCTCAGCTTGAGGTTACATGAATTCTATTCATAATTTTTTGAAAGCAAAACTTGTGTAAATAATTAATTTATTAAATGGTATGATTTTGACCATGAATCAAACCAGAGCTACCAAGCTGGACTGCATCAAATTGAGCTAAAATGCACAGAACTTGATTTTATTTACACTAGCAATAAACTCCTCTTTGCTCATGTGGAAGGTTGAGCTGATGGATTATTAAAAAAGCATGGCATACCTCCATTTCTTTCTGAAGAGGAGTGAGAGCAATCACAAGGGTCTTTGCATTTGGCCTCTCGCGAGGTTCATACTGTAAACAGCGAGAAGCTAGTCGCACTAATTCAGTTCCATCATCATTTGAAAAATGACCCTCCAAACATGAGTCCATCAGCATCAAAAAATTCTTTCCACGAATAAGATCAAGTGCCTGCAAAACAAGGAAACATTAAGCATTTAGCCCCAAATTTTTCAGACTGTCAAACTTACAGCAAATATCATTAATCATTTCCTTACAAAATGCTGCCTACAATTTCAAATACACTGAAACTATAATCATTTTTCGCAAAAATGATATCATTAACGTATAGAGAAATTTTCATCAAATTCCACCTAAAATTAAAGAGCAGCCCAAGGAGAAAAAATGATTACATGACTTGGGGGTATGTGTTTTCCACTAAGTAGATCAAGCAATAGTGTGCCAAAGCTGTAAACCACACTTTCCGGGATGACTCTTCCTGCCATATGAACAAATCTACATAAGCTCAATTAAGAACCAATGGCACAGGTCACAACTACTAGAATTCAGGATCTAATCATACAAAGCAAAAAGGTGAAAACAAGTAGCACCAGCAATTCAGCAATTACCAGTTCTCAAGTACTCAGGAGGAGTGAATGCCAAGTTGGTACTATAGCTCTTGCCATCTCTGCTATTCTTCATTAGACCAAAACAGGAAAGCCTTGGATTGCCATCCTGAAAAGTACTACCTCAATATAAGGAGAAGCTCACAAAAGGTTATCAACTTTAAGGCACAGGCTGAAAGCTCAGGAGATGTAAAATGAAGAAAATACCTGGTCAAACAAAATTCTGTATGCATTAAGGTCATGGTACAAGGCCCTTCCTTTGCTGCTGCAGTATTCCAAAGCTTGAGCAAGATAGAGAGCCACTCTCAGTCTCATTGCCCATTTCATAGGCTGGTTCTCCCCTAAACCAATTCAAATCACAGGACTTCAGCATCACAGTTTAAGTACTAAAACCCAGAGAAGAAAATCTAAAACTTGAAAATGAACCAAAAAAACTGCACTCAATGTGATCTCTTTAAACCAGCTGACCTAAAACATTGCAAAGGAAAACAAATAAACAGCAAGCACAACCACTATACTGAGCATATTAGATAAAAGAAATAAGCAGCAAAGTGAAAAGCTTACAATGAAAAAGATGCTTAGAAAGGGTCTCATTAGGCATGAACTCAGCTACCAGCAATCTTTCTTCCCCTTCACAGCAACATCCAATCAAATTAGCCAATCTCTCATTTCTCAACTGCCCCACAGCTCTAGCCTCCTCCTATATATTTTTTTTAAAAAAAAAACCCAGAAACCCAATCACATTCAGTCACTAAAATAATCCAAAAACAAAAAGACAAACAAAAATGGTAACGGAGTAAGAAAGAAAAGAAACAGACTAGGAACTGGCGAGAATCAGGCCAGGCAGACTTGTTAAATCGTTTGATGGCGATCCAGCGATCATCATCTTGAAGCTTGCCTCTATAAACCACATTGGGAGCTTTCTCACCATGCTCAGATACTATATTATCAGCACTGAAACCTGAAGTAGCAGCTCGTAGCTGTTCCAAGCTAAACTCTTTAAACCCAGGAAGAAAGTCACCATTATCTGAAAGTAGCAAATCAAATCAAAGAAAATAAACCAAAGATAACAAAAAAAACCAAAAAAAAAAAACAGAAATGTGGGTAAGTTAAAATTAGTATATACAAACCAAGATCAGAGGAGTCGTTGAGGTTTGATTTGAGATTAGATGGCCACCAACAGAGTGATAATTTGGAGCACCTAGCTCCCATTTGAGTAAAAATTCAATCTTTATAAATCAAAAACAAAAACCCACAAAAAGATTGAAACTTTTCTATCTTTGAAGCTAAAGCCAATGCATTTAAAGGCTCTTTTAGCAGTCTGTTTCAGTTTCTTTATATATATATAATGTAACACTTTCTTGGGTAGTGGAAGAAGAGGGTTTTAAGGAAAAAGATTAAAAAAAAGATAAGTTTTTTTTTTTTTTTGGTTGAGTGAAAAGAGTAGAGAAGTGAAGCTAGTGTTTGGGTAGCAAGAAAATAAAAGAATGTAATAAAAGAGAAAAAGAAAGGAAACTTTTTTTGGATCAAAACAAAAGGAATCAGTAATCACTCACTCTCTCTGCATTTTCACCACTTCATCATTCTCTCGTTTTTCTCCTTTTCTCTAAACAAAAATAAAAGCTTTCAGTTTTTCCAGTTTCTCTTCGGTTTTCTAAATTTCAACCTTCCCCATTCTCAAATCTAGCGCGTGATGAAAGTTTTGTATTTTATTTTATTTTACTATATGATTGATATTAAATTTTACTTCTAAAATATATATATATATATATATAAATTATATGTGATAGAAAAATCTAATAAATAAGTCAATTTTGAAGTCTAGAAATTTAATTTTTTTTTTTTATGTTTATGATACATTAAGTAAAGAAATACTTACATTAAATTTTTTATTTAATAGTTGATACCTTAACAATATATTTTTCATAAAGGTGCTAAAGTTTATATAATTATATTCATTACTATTAGGGCTCATTCATTATAGTTTAAATAGGCCCTCATTCCCATTTTCTTCTTTTTTTCTTTAGGTATTAGTTAATATGTCTATTTTTATTTTTTTTTTATTTTTTTATTTGAAAATTTGCTCGATAGTTTTCAATTAATATTCTATATGGTATTATAAGGTGTTTAGAAATATCAAAAATTATAGTAGAGTTTATGTCAAATATATTATCCTTCATCTTTCTTTTTAAGATTTGGCTATAAAATCTCTACATCATTAGACTAAAAGAAGAAGCATAAGTGTTTTGACAAAGTCTAAAGTGATAGTTTTTTTAAAAAAAGCTTGTTAAAACTTGATTAAATTTTTGTTCAAATTTACTTCATTTTATTTATGTCCAGGTTCTGGAGCTAGGAATTTTTTTAATGTTATGTACCACTTGATCTTGTAAATTTTCACTCCTATCAATGAGATATTTTTCTTTGGCAAAAAAAATCGATTTTTTTAGAAAATATATTATCATCAAATGTTCTTTACATTAAATTTTATTTTATTTAATCTACATATATTTAAATTAGAAAAAAATAAATTTAGGTTAACATTTTTAAAATTAGATTGGTTAAATTATATGAATGATAAATAATTATAATTATTATTTACTATTTCTCAAAAATATTATTTAATGATACTAATGGATAGTTATCAATTTTTTGCAAGATAAAAAAAATTTCAAATGTAGTAGAGAAATGTGTTTTTTTTTAAGAATAATTAAAACCAAAAATTAATTTAAAAATGGGAAATTAAAATGATTGCAAGCACGCGCCGGTATAAAAGCGTGAGAGGAAAATTAAAAGTTAATTTTATAATGGGAAAGATAAAACTGTAAATTAAGATGGGAAGATCGGCAGTGGAAGTGGCGATTAATCGCCGAAAATCGATTCAAATCGTTGTCATGTGGTGTGGGGTGGTGTGAGGGTAGTCAAAGTCAAAAAAGGTATGCAACTGAGCATAATAATAATAATAATTTCTTAAATTATAATTGTATTAATACAATTATAATTATTACCATAATAATAATAATAATTTCTTAAATTTTTAGTTTAGGTAAAGTTTCATTTATGAACTAGTTTTATTAATTATAATATTGGTGTTGTCATTATCATCATATCTCTTTAGTAAATAAAATTTTTGAGCTCAAGAATTTTATTTAATTTTTTTAAGATAATAAAAAAAAACATTTTAGATTTATTCGTATGTACTAATTAAAATTAAGTATTTTTAAGAGTAATTTTGATTATACATTTTTACGCATAAATAATATTATAAGTCAATTTTGATATTTTATAAATTACAATAAAGGTATTAAAAATTTAGTCTTTCATTCTAGTCTTGACATTTTTTTTTTATCAAATGATTTTAAGAATGTATTTCTCACATTAATATGGTGTACTTAAAGAAGTTTTTTTATAATACTTATTATAAAAATTAAATTCAGATTGTCAAAAAAATTGACAAATTTATTATTTTTTGAAAATTTTACTATCTAATTTTTAGTTAATATATTGTGTGCTTCTGCCAAAATTGTAAAATTTTTAATGGCAATAACTTGTAAAATTCATGGATAAAGTAGTAAAAATTTGAAGGGTTTTTTTTTTTTTTTTTTTTTATCAAATTTGTAATAATTGCTAAAAGTTAATTAACAGGAACCCATCCATATTAGTTTCTTATTTTTATTCTTAACCTTTTTAGTGTTGATTATATGCTACACATAGGTCATATAATTACAGGTAGAAGTCACTTTTAGGGCATAAAATTGCTGAGCATAATAGAAAAGAGTTCAAAGATTTTTTTTTTTTTTTTTTGTGTGTGTGTGTTTTTTTAGGGTTTATGGTGCCAATAAGAGAGGGAAATAAAAATGGTTTGTGGGTTCCATAATCCATATTATTGATAGTAATTTAGGATTAAGGTTACCCTCCAAAATTATTAGTATTGAGATTTGAGGAATGTTGATAAATCTAAATCAAATGATCAAACACTGACTTTTTTTTTTCTTTTGAATATGATTCTTGCTGCTTTTGATTTTATCTTTTTGTTATTTGGGAAAGGGAAAAAAAATTAAATCCCCATTTCTAATTATAGAAGTCAATTTTATTGTTTCTCATAATATGCATAAAACAAGTAAAAGGGAAATGCAAAAACAAGCCAATGTTTACACTTATTTAGGTTTAAGGGAATGGGGGAGCAATGTTGTTTACTGTTACTTACCCCCTAAAATGCAAAAATTACTTTTTGTACACCAGCTTATTTAACAGTTAATTTTTGAAGCTATAATTCAATTCAGTCAATTTATTATTCTTTTCTTCTCTGGTGGTAAGAGACTGAACTCATAATCCTTTAATACTACTCAATCTTCAATTAGTTTAATTACTCAATCTAGAGTCAATTTCATTAGTTTAGCTCACAATTTTTATTTTTTAAAAAGTAATAGATAAGTAGTTTTATATTTTTGTCAATTAAGTCCAAATGATCGATGAGGAGTGTGATTTCTCTTAAATAAAATTTCAAATTCAGTTTTCTTATGAAAAAACAAATATTGAAAAAGATTTTTTCTCTTATGAGGTTTATTCTATTCAAATTGCAGAATAATTATATTGAAACATCAAATAAAAATTAATTTTTTTTATTTTAATATGTACTTCTTTATATCATTTTAGTTTATTTAGAATTAAATTTTAAAATAATTCTCACATAATTTTAGTTCAAACACTTGTCTCCTAACCTTCATAAAATTTGTGAATATGTTTTTTAAAAATAATGCCACCAGATTATTTTTCTTTATTAGTTATACTATAGATTTAATTTTTTTTTTTTTTTAAAGGAAGGAAGTGTCAAACTTCTAACTTTCCTTAGCAACACATCTAAGCTTTAGTGTGAAATGAGCATTTGCTTAATTTCACTACTTTATGCCCACTCCTGCCAGCAAGCAGCAAGTGAGCTTAGAACTTGCCAATTCTGATTTGTTTAAACAATTGAATATGAAGATGCTAAGGTCCAAACCAGACTGTCTGCTGCCAAGCAAAGCTCCCTACTTGTGTTGTGTCCCAATCTTACAAGCAATGGTGCAACTTGGCTAATTATATATGTTTAAAGTATTAAAAGGCTGTTTTCAAAACCAAACCCCAAATGTCTAATAATAGACAAACAAACTTGATAATATATATATCATAATACAAAATTAAATACTTTAGTACCCTCTAGGTATAACAATTATAGCTTAATTTTTTTAATGAGACATGTTTCCACACTTTAAAATTAAAATGCATATGACTTTTTAAGTATTTTAGACTTATAAAAGATACTGTATCTATCTTTTATACTACAAAATAATACTTTATATAGTAAATTTAGAAAATAACTTTATCATCATGTCAAATTATATTATTCATAATTAATGAACTTTGGTTTATTATTGCAGTATTAAAATAATCTTTAGATATAAAATACTTTATATCATAAATTTATAGAATAACTTACCATCATGCCAAAATATATTATTCATAATTAATAAGTTTTGATTTATTAATATTTCGTACTAAAATAAGGTCTAGACATATAATATGAACCGATTAATCCAGAAAATTTTTTTATCTATGTTAATCTCAAAATGAAGTAAAGATGCTTCAGCTATTTTGCTACATAATTGAGACAAGAAGTATGAGTTTTTGAGATAAAAAAGCAGAATAAAAAATTATGTAAAATTGATCAAGAAATAATTGAGGTGTATAGTAAGAGTAGGATAAAATGATGATAAAGTATCCAACTCAAGTTCAGATTCTACTTCACTAACCTTTCCAGCTAAATTGACTCAACATGGACCTTGCTACCCATTAACTAATGCATACATACAACAACACCCACATACACACATTGTGGTCTCCACACCACAAACAATGATAAGCTCACATGGGCAATGAAATATTGGCACTGTAAGGACTTAATATTATCTTTTTAAAATGCATTAGCATATTTGTGCTAAAGATTTAAGCACAGACAATGAGGATGCTCCTATGGATCTGTATGGGAACTTTAAGACATAGATCAGCAAAGAGGTTTCTTGGATTTTGGAAGCATGAATGCAGATTTCAGTCTTTTTTTTTTCTTGTTTCATGATTGTGGCAGAATTGTTAATATAAAACACACCAACCCACTTTAGTTCTTGGACCACTTCCACATGTTGCATCAACAACTTGCCTTCTGAATTCTTTTTCCATGCCTAGCAGAATTCAGGATCCTAGGACACAGCACTAAACTCAATGGTTTCTTGTGCTGTGATTAATCATTTCTTTTTTGAGGGGCATGCACCGTGATAAGCAGAATTCTAGAACTTACAACCTTGAGTTTTGCAAATTCAATTATAGTCTCTGGTAGAAGATTGAGTAGACAAATGGCAAATACTTCTTCCATAGCATTAAAATACTTCTTTCATAGCATTAAAAGGTTATGAGTTTAATCTCTGACAATTTTAGGGGTGAAACTCTCCTGTCGCTATCGCTGATCAGTGTGTGCATATCTTCTTGAATCTTAAATAAATTGTATAGCCTGTTAGGTTAAATTCCAACTTTTATCTCATCTAATGCATTCTTGAACCTTAAATGGAGAAGCAACCTCTTCAAAGGAGTTGCAGTTCGACACAGGCTTTTGAATTGATACTGCAAGTGAAAACAGAAACCGCCCATTTTCTTGGTCAATAAATTTGACATTGGTAAAGCAGGAAGAAGGAGAAATCATGTTTTTTACTAAAGAAAATAGCTAAAAAGGGGAAGGGCACAGTGGCTTTGATAAGGAGAGAAACAAAGGCACGCATGTGATGTAACAAGTGCTGTCTCCAATGTTACCATACATTTCAGCTTCCTATCAAAAGAGAATATACAAAGGAAAAGGAGGAGAAAATGTAGATGATGGAGGCATTTTGTGGGTCAACAAGAAGCATTATTATATTGTATCATTGGCTCATGCCAGCCCCAAGTGCCTAAGAGAGAGCATCCAATCTCTCGAAAAGAAAAGAAAAATTCAAGGCCATGCTCTTCTCAATATAAAACTATCAACAATACCATGACCCCTCTTATTTTTAACCTGTTTCATCCATACAAAACAGACCAGCTGAAATAGGTGGACCAAAATTTTAGCAGTTTTTTTTTTTTCAAATAAGCTGTTCAAGGCCAATGCTCTTTCTCTATGATGTAACATGAAATGTACTTGCTAAGAACAATACTACAGTCAAAAGTAACAGTAGAATACTTAAAGTATTGCATTGTATATGAGAAAAGATAAAAAAAAAAAACATTTTATTGTGTTCTAGATAACAACAAAATGTGGTCTATCAACACCACTAACCGAGCTGAGGATGCATCGACTCAAACAGATAATTTCGGCACATAGTCAATGCGGTAACATCAGCATAGCTATCTTCAGCATTTCCGATGTCTATGTACAATTTACCGCTGATTACGGCCATAATATGGGAATCCATTTGTGTTCTATCATCCGTGAGTCTGGAGGCATTTTTAACCATTTAAAAGTGCCTAAAAGGAAGCAACTGGAGGTAAAACAAGCACAATGACTGGAAGCTTTGGCTAATAATCCTTATTCAACTTGCAGTCTCAACAGAAACCCCACTCAGTAATTTGTGATGCTCTTCCATGCTCCTGCTATCTTTTTCTCTGCTCACAGGTAGTAGTGACAGAGATGAAAGTCCGGCAGATCGGTCAGGCAATTCTACGAAAGCCAATAAAAGTGCTACTTGAGAAGTTTCAAATAGGTTAAGATCAGACATAAATCTCAAAGATAGTATTAAATGTGCATCTCAAAGTTCCCAGTAACAAATTTTCTGTATAATCTCATCAAATTTAGGACAATCATGACAAATTTTAAGCTTTCAGATGAAATTCGACACTCAGATTAATAACAATGTATTTTCTATTGATTCCACTATGAAGTAAGATCTTATAAGGCAAACATCAACCTTGAATGATACAGTATTGGATGTTTAATGCAGTGGTAGATAAATGGAGTTAATACTTGATAGCAAGGCTTTCAGTTAACAAAATTGGACAAAACTTAAATCTATGGGTTATTTTTTAAAATTTTTTATGGTTTTAGATTTGATTGATTAACAAATGATTTAATGAATTTTATATGAGAAATTGTTTTATTTGGGACTTTTGAATAATCAATACTAAAAATTGTAGCAGCTGCTCCAACTATTTTTTCCTAAGGCTTCAATATGGTTCTAACTTCTAAGCAACCTCCTTGAACATGTAAACATGTCCTAATTTTCAGGCATACCCAGTGTAAACATAATCCACAGAGAAGTTCATATATGGCAAGTGATCCAATGAAATAAGGTCCGATAAACAGATTCTCTCTTAGAATCATTTTCAAGTACATCTTTTTGCAATCAAATGTTATCACTGAAGTACAAATGAGGAAAGAAATTGTTATGAAATGATAACCTGGCAATTTCTTGTCAATAAAAAATGCTACCAAATTTACAGTATACCTGCATAAGATTAAACATCTCAAAGTCAATAATTAATAGTTGACATGGAGCTAAATCTAGCAATAAATTATTCCATGTTACCATGCAACGACAATGTCAACCGTGTAATGTTTGCGAGATGCTACAATAAGAAGGCTCTGAATCACAGCAAGTAGCCAAGCAAACAGCTTTATGCACCTGCAGGGTAAGACAAAAAGTAGGCCAATAATGGTGGGAAATGGGAATCAGTGTACCTAATAGAATTCCACACAACCAGAAGGACCACATCCATGATGCATAGAGTTAGAGCTACTATCCTGGGCCTTTGGCTCCACTTCAACACTTCACCAGAATAAGAAATGCACAAAAAAGTCGAAAAAATATATATTATCGATGAGAGCATTTACCTCCTTGTTCCATACTTATAATATGTACTGACAAACACCAGGGTAAAAATCATGTGAGATGAAAAAATCAAATCACCACAGCCATAATTAACTCCTCGGGAAACTGCAAACAAACAAGCATTGATGAAAGTGAGAAAACTAATGTTCATATGTATCTAGGAAAGAAAATAAAATTATGTTCAGAACTCACAGTTGATTATGAGCAACTCGATCATACTCTCTGGAGGGGGTAGCCTGGCAAATTTTGAGCCCTGAAAGAGACATTTGTACCTGATTGTAAAAAATTACTCTCATTACAACAAGATAATTTAAACAAAATTTTATCATTAAGAAAGGGATAGCATCAAAGTTTGAGAGTCCTGAAATTTACTAAAACTGACTCTAATTCTATATACAAAGCCAAGTTTTACAAAATTTTACCTCATGGCAGTGATAATTTGGACCAGGAAGGTGTGTTGAATAGAATGTAACTATCCGAAGAATCTGACAAGCCTAAAAAGGAAGCAAACTCCTAAAAAAGTTTGTAATACAAAGATACCAAAGTATATAAAAAAAAATGAACAATTTCTCCTCTCATTTCCAAAGGTAAATATTGGCGGAAAAAAGAAACAGCATTAAGAAAGTAAGAATAGTGGTCATGAATAACAGAAGCCATCTTCTTGCCATAGGTATAAAATTTGTAGTATTTTAAATCCTTCCTGATTGACTCTTCATATCAATCAATTAATTATAAAATGCAAAAGAACTCAATTAAGGCATTTGCAAGTTTTTGACAATAGGGTTATTTACTTTTTAAATAGAAAAGTGAAAATACCA
Source organism: Macaranga tanarius (assembly GCA_949673435.1). Lineage (NCBI taxonomy): Eukaryota > Viridiplantae > Streptophyta > Magnoliopsida > Malpighiales > Euphorbiaceae > Macaranga > Macaranga tanarius. The sequence goes on along the minus strand of CATIWO010161305.1, from coordinate 13,332 downwards.
GTTTTGAACAAATTCAAGCATGGCCTTCATGATTCTTGTGGTCAAAATGGTCTCACGAAAACAAGGAACTGTAAACTACTTACCACTAAATAAGCCATAACCCTGCACCATATTAGAGCTGTATAGATCTTTTTGTGCTGGAAAACAAAAGGGTGCAAAGTCCACTGCCACAGAACACACAAATTAGATCAACAAATGACCAAATTTATTGATTGGTAACTGCTCATTAGTGAATAAGCTACTTAACAACCTGGGGAACAGTTAGGTCAAGAACAAGAATTTAGAATGTGGGTTCATCTAACAGCAGAAATTGCAATCCACAAAGTCTATTAAATCAATCAAAGGCTTTCCAGTTTCCATTCTAACACGTTACTCCTACTCTACTGTATACACTGTTTTTCTAAACTCAATTGGAAGCACAACAGGACATTTTGCTATTTTTCAGAGCCAAGGATCTCCCACATATCTCCAACTCAATAAATGACGTAAGATCTGACCCTTTGAATGCTGCTAATTCCAAGCTTGGAAATTGATGCACAGAACACATAATATATGTGCAAAAGCAAGCATCGAGGACCTAGAGAAATTACACAACCTTGTGCTTTATGAAAAGTTACATGATAGTATGGGAGTGATTGTACAGCTGAAATATCAGATTTAAATGAATACTTGGCTAGGATATAACTAGCAACTAGCAAGAGAAACAGATACATTGAATGGAGGTCAGTAGCATTACTGAAAGCTTCAGTAGCACATGTTTGTAGAAAAGTGATCAATTATCCATTACTATTAATAAGTCTAAACTCCCCCAGAAGCATAAATTCTCACATTTTCCCCTCTGTCCCCAAAAAGGGAAAAACATAATTTTTTAAAATTTCCAAACTACTTTTCTTTCCTCCCATTTTCTTCCGTCTCCCAAACATAGCCCTAAAGATAAAGGGAATGATGAAAGAATGTGTAGATAACAAATATGTAATAAATAACAAGACTTTAAAACCTTACCAACACAAAAGAAGAAAAGATGAAAGCAAATAAAGTCTCACTAACGTAAGCTTTGTCCAGACCAAGTTCCTGAAATGGTCAAGAGAAGAAATGTAAAACAATGCACACTCTGAAATCAAGTATGAACTAGCTATACTAGAAGCAAAGTGGAACACACTGGAAGAAGAAAAAAGCCAGCATCCTGAAGTGTTGGTCCTGGCCTATGTAAGTAATGAATTCCACGAGCAGCTAATCCATGTATGTACTGTACAAAAAAAAAAGGCTCCCATTCATTAGCATCAGACATATAACACCAATTTTTTGACAGATTACGTTGAAACAATCAGAAGCTAAAGTGAAAGCAGCTGCAATCATCCACATAACACTGCCTGATTGCAGTCATCAAAGAAGAAGAAATTTCTTGCATTGGGAGACAAAACAATGGAGCAGTATAGTTTATAACTTGTTCAGAAAGTATACAATCTTGTTCCTGAACTTAAAGGGATCATAAAGAACTAAACTTCCCAAAGAATATTTTCCAAAGTATGAATCTTTTACTTTTAGGGTCTCTGAATTTCTTTGAACAATCAGTAAATAACTGCACCACTGTTGCTAACCCACATCAGAACACCCCCATTACAGCCTATTCACCGATCATTGTTTGATTTAATAAAAAGAAAGGCCATTATACTGAAAATGAAGAACACCCACATCAAATTTTGTATTAAATTTGCCGAAAACAATTCAAGAAAGCAATAATATTTCAATTAGCAATATAACCTGAAAAATAATTCCAGCTACAAGAGGCTTCCAATTCTCTGCAACAAGCGAAACTTCTATGGATGTTTCTGTGCAAATTTTTCTCCAAAGCTTCAATTTTTTCCAAAAACAAAAAATACCCAAAAAAATAAAATAAAATCAAACCCAGAAATTAAAGAAAATAAAAGCAAAGCAAAACATAGAGATGGCAGAAAGAAACCTTAGAAGCCTGGCGATCAACGTAAAGGGGCATTATGGGAATTGACAATTAAAGTTTGTCATTAATTTAATTGAAAAGGACAGTAGTGTGTGTGTTTATATATATTATATTAACCGCTAAAACCAGCTAAAATTGAATTAATTTACTGTTCTTTTTTTTTTTTTTTTTTTTTTTTTTTTTTTTTTTTTTTTTGTCTTGTAGAATTTCAAAATTAGGGTTTGATTAAGGATAATGACGAATCTTAATCCATTTTTATTTTCGAAAAACTTCAAATTTGTAATTTGTGATCAAATTTGTTTTCTGTGTTTTTATTGGTAAAGAGAATTTTTGGGAAAATAAGGAAGAATATTTTCTTTTTGGGGTGAAGTTCTGTTTGTTTCTAACTTTCTATGTGATGAAGATGAGACATGAACTGTTGGATTGGGTGTTTTCTTTTTTAAAATTTTTTTGAGTGTATAAGTATAATTCTTCTATTTTTTTTTTAAATTTATAAAAATTTTATATTATTAAATGTATAATTTTTTGAAAGATAAATGTATAAATTTTTAATATTATTATATTATATTTATTATTTAACTAACTCAACTTTAAATTATAATTCTTATATGTTAATTAGAGTATCTGAAATGAATATAAATTAAAAGACTCCTTAAACTATTTATGAACCCTTTCAGTTTTTTTTGAACTGATTAAAATGATTTAATTCTCTACCATAATCTTCATATTTGAAATCTACATCTTTTACCATTTTAACCTATGTATGAGGCGTAAAACTTTTTAATTTAACTTATAAAATAAAATATATTTTATTTTATTTATTCAAATGCAATATAACAATACTTTTAACCTTGTTTTTTAATCAATCAAACGTTTATAATCATTAAATTACATTCAATTTGATATATCTTAGTTTCTCAAATTTTGAAGCTTACATGTAAAATGAAATAAACATTCTCATTTCTCAACACCCCATGTTTTGTTCTCTTTCTCTTCATCTAATTTTTTTTTTTAATATAAAAATTATATGACCTAAACATCAATAGATTACATAATAAAGAACAACTATCCCCTTTTACATTGATAATAATATACTTGAAACTCTACACCTTTATATGTCTTTAGAGAGAAGTTACCATTTGACTACTTTCTCATTGGTTTTCATCTAATTTTTTTACTTTCAATTCTTTTTGGCATCCTAATGTAAGAGAAGTAATATTCTTTGCCAAAAGAACCCTTGTGCTGATCCAACAATCATTTCTTTTCAAAAATATCACGAGATGTAAAGCAAATTAAAAAGATGTGCATGGTTAATGAAATTATGATCTGGATGTGGTCCTTGCTTCCCATGGCCCTTTCAAAACCACAGAATGTTACATATCTTTCCATTTTCTTATTATAGTCCGAAAAGCTCCATGCATTTGTTAAAAATAAAAAAAAAGGGTCCATGCATTGCTTCTTGACCATCTTTTTTGTGTGTGAGTTGGTTTCTTCCTCAACTTCTTTAATTCATTTGCATAAAAGGGTTTTCTGAGCCACAAGTTCATCTGAAAAAATTTACAAACTTGGGCGAAAGAAGTTCGAGTGTTACTTAAAGCACATATCATTCATTCATTATATGAACACTTACATTGATGAAGATAATATTTCTCTAAGTACAGTTAATACTGCTTCTATTATCAAAAAGAACTCAGAAACTAATACAAGGTACAACGCTTTCAGGCTTCTTGGAGTTTTTCTGCCTATTTTCCATGATTTTCATTGCAGGCTTCCTGCATTGCCCACTCAGTCAAACTGGCTGCTTATCTATCTGTACCACCTCCGTAAGTACAACGCCGTTCCTCATAAAACTACACCCTTCCTACCGGAGAATGGGGTGGATTTGAGACATATCTTGCAGGCACCTCCCCCCCATCCATTCCATTCGGGGCCACTCTTATTCCATCATTTTGTGCTAATATGGTTTCTAAAGAAGTTTTGCCACCGGTCAAGTTGTTGGATTCTGAGGAATCACATAACTTCTTACAGTCTAGAACTGCTATGCACAGGGAGAATGCTTGTAAAATTGAAAGTGATGAGGTGAACTCAACTGAATAGATCCCATCCTTGAATGGAGCCAAACTGAAGACAGGTCGGTTCCCTTCTCCACCCTGTATTTATATATTAAAAGAAAAAGACGTCATTTGGCGATAACAGGTTCAAAAGAATCAATTAGCTGGTTGAAATGCGACAGCACATTACCTGAGAGATTAGTTCAAATTTATCAGATAGCAAGCAAGCTTTTGATGAACTTGATTTCTTTATTTGTACATTGTCATTGGAAAAAATCCTAAGTTTGCATCCCAAATCCCAACCTCCACAGTCACATGAACCACCTGATCTCCACCGTTGGATCAGAGATGAAGGCCCTCCTTTATTTGGTAGACTATGAACACCACTTGGAAGAATGACTGTCGTACTGATAAGGCTTTGGCTGCTCATCATACAACGTTCCCCAGAAGTAGAATCAAATCTCACTTCTGGAAAATCATTGCAGTTACTAGACTGATGCTGATCTCTGTTCATACTTTTATTGATGGCTTTTGGAATCTTGACAACAATGGCCGCAAGCTCATCATTTGCCTGGAGGTCTAGTGTTTGCTGCTCTGCTTGCCTCAGGTCCACAGAAAACAAAACAAATTCTCTACCAAAAGATTGGGAATCAGAAACCTTCAACTGAGCTACAACATTAGGAATATAATCATGACTTTTGTCTTTGCCACCTTGGTTTATCCACCTCCCATTCTTTTTCCTGACTTCTTTAAATGCGAAGAATGTGTATATGCAGCTATACTCATCCTCTCTTGAGCTGCTCAACTTCTTCATAGTGGCTGCTAGAACATTCTGTTCATTGTCAACTGCAAATGTGAAAACAGGTTGGCCATTCTTAACTGCAACTTGTAGAAAAGCTTGGAATGCTGATGATCCACGTTTCTTTCCCTGAGTTGAGTCATCAATATTGATTTCCCTACAACCTGCCATGTCTAATTTTACAATCCCTGGCTGTCTTGCTCCAGTTGAAGAATCTACTTGTCCTCTGGATGACTTACAGGCTCTATCTGTTGATACCGAATCTCTTTCCAATGGCTCCCATGATGGATGGCAGTTTGGTGCCTTGGGTTTCAGTAGTGGGTCCAGTAACCTTCTCAAAGGGCTTGACCTGGCTCGGCTTGTAGCATTTTGCATATCACTTGAAGTACTCTGGCAAGAGGGAGCCATAGCATTCTCTGATTTAGATTTTGCAAAATTACGGATAGTGCTCAAGTGTGACAGATCCTCTTTGGAATTGAAACTTTTGCTTATTTTGCCCACACCAATGCTAAGTCGGCGAAAAGGTGAAGTGCTTCTTGGTTTTTCAGCATTCGTTTTGCTGGGTTTCAACTCCACTATTGCAGAAGGCTCTTTTGAAGTTGAAGTTATTGGTGCTACACTTGATTTTTTAATTTCAGAGATTCTACCACGAGATGGACTGATTCCTCTTTTGGCTTGATGTGGTACTGACTGAGATGAATCAGGCAAAAGACTGACACTCTCCACATCTGAGAAGCACCATTTTATCTCTGTGCATCCATTACTCTCACAAATTAGTGGGCAAGAGTGTGGGACATCAGAACTGACCATTCCAGGGCTACTCTCAGGCATCTCTGAAAAGCTCCGTCGACTTGCTTCTGCTCCCTTTATTAGACCTAACATTGTTGTTGACTCTGAAATCTGGGAACGATCTCGTTGGGAGAGATCTCTTGAATGCACACCTACTTTTAAATTTTGGGAGACATCTTGCTCAGCAGCATATGCTTTATGTCCTTGCAATTTATTCACCATCTTCATACATTCACCATCTCTAGTATTCATCTTCATTTTCTGCACTGCTTCAAAATTTACCCATCTAAAAGTTCCACTTTCTGGATTGATCTTTGAATCCATAGCTTTTCTATTGCAATTATCCAGTTTGATTTCAGCAAAATTTTTGGAAAAAGGTTCACCTGTCATGGTGAGCTTTTCTTGCACATTCACATTTTTAGCCTGGTAGCCTTTGAAATGTTGAAACTTTTGAATACCTTCTTCATATGTTTTGACATCTTGTGACCTGACTTCTGCAGGACATGACATCAAATGAAATTCCAGTGATGGGCGATGCAACCTTTGATGAGCAGGAGAGCAACTTTGGCTGCTGCTAGAGTTGACAGATGATCCTTCTGTTGATGGGGACGAGGATGAGTTACCACCTGAAAGTGAATACCTGTTATTTCGCTGGGATATGTGTTTCTGGCTACATTGATACTTTTCTAATCGGCCCCAGTCAAGAACCCCAAAATTTAAGACTTTCTCCTGGTGATATGCTCCTCTCTCCAAATAACTTGGCAAATTTGACATATACTTGACAAGCTCCTCTTCTTGTGTTGCCTTCCTAGGCTGTTTCAGGAAATTCACTGACTTTTTCGGTGAGGTATCTTTTCCGTTCTCTGTATTTTGATAATGAGTATCAGTATATGGGAAAGTAGGCTTTTCCAGTTTGAGCCTGTCATTCTGAGTCAGACTTTTCCTAGCTCGAGCTGTCACAGTCTCGAAAGTTCCTAATGATTGCTGGTCTCTTGAATTTAGTTTCAGCCTTGAATGATCTTCCATAGACCAGAAAGGACTTCAGTAGTATGCAAGGGATAGATGTTTTCCACTTCCTTTTTATCCCCCAGTGTCCAATACAAAGGTTGAAAAACCTCTAATGTAACCTTTTCACCTCAACAAATATGCTGGCCACTCTGAAGATTGAACGAAAAACTGAAAGAAAAAATGTAGCATGGTAAATTTATATCCATGTCTTGACTAGCACCATTGTGAAAAAATTTCTTGTGGCTATACAGCTATAATATGGTGATAATAAAACGCACAAAAAAATAGATTTCTTGGTGCCACCAAGTTTTTCAACAGGAAGATAGATTTTTTCCTTGGTGCTTAGTTAAAACAAGTTATATAAGCAAGGAAAACAAGCACCTCAAACAACAACTAAACTCCAAAATTTCTCTAATTTACCAAATCAAATACACATCACAACAAGGGCATAAACTACACATGTGACACAATAAAATTAAATAACATATATTGAGATAGCAACAGATTCAAAAGGTCATTCACATGATGTTTTATGCCACGTAGTTTGAGCAGCCTAGAGTGCTTCATGTCTCATCAGAAGTCACTTCCACTTCCAATACATAATGTTAAAATATGATCCTGTGAAACTCAAAAATCATCTATGATGATCAACCCAAAGGATAAGCAATAGATATTTTATAATCACATTAGACAAAAACCTAACAGAAAAGATCACAAAAACGTACACATATTCACAGAAGAATATGACAATGACTCACATTATCTGCACCTATTGCAGTAAACAAAAGCATAAGATGGACCTAGAGGTTACAATTTTTTGCTGTGTTTTTGCATACTCTCTATTTCTTGCATAAGCTTGTAACAGAAAGGCCCCAACATACCACAATATCTACATAACTTACATCACTTAGCATTTTTCCATCAAATGGCGCCAATCAATTTAAAACAACTTCCCAACTTGCATAATAATTTCAAATAGAATGCAAGAAGACAATAAACAATCAACATATAGACAAAATACAGAGGCAGATAAGCATTGCAAGGAAAAAAAAAAAATTGGGTGGTCCATATTAGAAGCTGTTTTCTGTGAAAGGCTTAAGATAAGGTAAATCAGCCTGTCATCATCTTACCAAAAATTGGTCTATTATGTTGCTTCAATTAATGCAAAGGACAAAGATCCCCAGCTATTCAAAAGCACAACCCACCAATTTTCAAAACTAGTGAACAGTTAGGCCTCCTTTGATTCTCCAAAGCAAAAAGAAGGACAAAAGAATAAAGGCCAATATCCTTTTTTTTTTTTTTACTCCCAAACTTAGGTGGAATCAAAAAGTATATCTAATTGCTTTAATTCAATCAAAAGTACTAACTTAGCTTAATCTCTTCAATTCTTTAATTTCAACTTGAAAGATGCAAACTTTGACATAAAAACAACACACATATTCAAACAAACAGCAACAAATTTGAAACCTTTGAACTGAACACATAAAAGTTGTTAACCAAAAAAAAAAAAAAAAAAAAACTACCCAGTAAACAAAGCATGGAACTTTCTTAAGATTTCAAACTTAAAGAGCAAAAATAACACATACCCATTTCAGTTATGGAAATGCAGAGCCAAAAGATCCCATTAACAGAACCAAATCAGTCTCTCTCTCAAATAATGCTTTGTGTCGGTGCTTACACTCGTCCTTCAAACCCAAGAAAACAAAACAACCAACTACCCCGATATCAGAGAGTTAAATAATGCTGCAAAAAAAACCAATCAATGCCTCATTTCCCTTTCTTTAAACTAACACCAAACTCAAAAGCAAAAGCAAGCAAAACCCAGAAATTAAAAAACAAAACAAAGAGAGCTTTCTTTATATTTATGGCTAGAAGTGATCTGTTTTTGTGTTAGTTAAACAGTCAAAGAGAGTAGAGAAGTGAAGTGTTTTTGTAAAGAAAAATATTAGAGTTAAGAGAGGCAATCGTTTTCATCAGACGGCTATAAAGTAAAGAGTGATAATCAAAGGCTGTCAACTCTCAAGATGGCGCGTAATGGCCATGTCATTGGGACCCACTTAGTGTCCAATTAATTTTGTTTTTGTTTTCTATTGTTAATGCTTTTAATTGACATCTTAGAAAGTTTGATGATTTGATCTCAGCTATAATGGTAATACATCATAGAGATGTGATTTTGACATATTTGGGGATTTTTTTTTATATAAAATTAAAGTTATTTTTGCATTAATGAGTTTGAAGTTTTGGTAACAAATATTCAAATTAATAGCCATGGCAAAAAAATTTTTTTTTTTTCATTGTGTTAAAAGTGATGGGTTTAATTTTAATTTATTTAAAAAAAATGTTTAGATTAATAAATTTAATCAGACAATTAAAAATAATTTAATTAATCTTTTTATTCATGAAATTATATATTTTGAAAAAAAAAAAATCTTTCACTAGACTAATCAAGTTTTAGCAAAAAAATTTCTGTTTGTTTTAATATTTTTATATTTGTTTATTGTATTATTTGATATTTGGGGTGAAAATCAAAATAAATTAAAAATATTAAGAAAATAATTGAACCAAACCAAACCAAATAGAATATTATTAATTCGATTGGTTTGAATCTTTTTAGTACGGTTATTTTTACTTATTTTTATTAGTATTTTTTTTTAATTTATAGGAAGATTATATCACCTAAATATCGATGGACTGTATAATATATGACAATCATTTTTTTAAATCGATGGCAATATTATGATATTAGTAAATATTGTTTTAATAAATTAATATATTATTTATAAAAAAAAAATTAATAAATTAAAGAATATTACATGAGTTGTATAATAAAATTAACACAAAAATATTACATTTATATGACATACAAAAAATAATTTGTAGAATTTATTAGAGAAAAATTTAGGCAATGTGGGGAAAATAAAGTGGTGGGACCTTAGAAAAGGGATCCATGAAATTTAGGCCATAGGATCCAAAAGGAAAATTATAAGGTGAAATCAAGTGTATGTTAAGTTGTTAACAGATTCAGTTTAACCATTGACCGCAGTGCATAGTAGACAGAAATTTCACTATGATCATGATCAACGGTGAAAGTACATATAGTGTACATAAGATTGATGCAAGGGAGATACGTGTAAAAATCTCTCGTTTGATAGAGCTTGCCAGCTTGGTGGGTTGGGTTTTGTTTCGTTGTCTTTTTCTTTGTCCAACCGGCTGCTTCTCTTTTCCCTGTCGTTGGATTTTTTGTGACAAATGTGATCTGATTCGATGATTCTCTGACATCTGGCACATCAAATGACGTGGCTTTGATAGGGAAATTCAGCTACTAAATCTTTATATTTGCCAACACTTAATTTTTTGATTACCCTTTCAATTATTGGCTGCTTAATTAATTATTACCAAAAAAACTTTATGCTTAACTCATATTTAGTACTTAATTACATATGGTTGTGATCAGCTGATGGAAGACTTTTTTTTTTACTTAATCGACGTTTTAAATTCAAATTATAGTATGTATAGTCACATTAAATTAGTTATAAAGAGACTTTTATTTATATTTAAATCGTAATCACGTTAAATTAGTTATTAAAAAATATTTATTTATATTGAAATTGTAATATATGTAATTACGTTTCAAAATGAGAAAATAATATTTCGTTCCACAGTTGAGATTGTATATATAGTTTTTAGCCAGTAGTGTGCAGCACAAAATTCAAACAATTTCATTTATTAATTCTAAAATTTTAGAATATTAAAAAATGATGAAACTAATAATAAAATCATTAAATAAATGTTTAACTCATGTCAAAAATGCCCAAGTTTAAAGTATTTTTATTTAGGGGAAGCTCTTTTTTTTTTTTTAGTAGATTTGTCTCTAATTTAATAGACAAATTATGAATTTGGATTAATTTGAACTTTGTTCATTCATGTGCTAAATCAAGAGCTTTGATCAATTTAGAAATAGATTAATTATTAGCTAAATAAACTTAAATAATAGAGTCAAAATAGTACCCCTTAAATCTTGATGTCCAAAATATCATCTAAGTTTTGTAAATATAAAAGCATCTACTTCAAGATGATTTGCTTTTAAGACAGTCTAAAATGCAATTCAAAAGCCATGCATGTTTTTTTCATACATAAAAAAAGAGATAAAAATGTAAGAAAAAGGAGCTAATAAAGAGAAAAGGTTAATGGAATTGGGAGCCTATAGTATTGAACATTATGATTACTTAGTAGATCCCAAGATTTCAGTGATCCCATGTTAATCTAAAACTCATTATCACTTACTACACTGCCTATGATTGTAATAATCAAATAATTGTGTCATGTATCATCATTAGCTAAAATGAAATTAATGTTCATAATTAAGACTTATTTCTATTGTTATGTATATATCACAATTGATCATAATTAATCTTATAATTTATAACAAACTATACTAATTAATAACTCAAACAAAAAGGAATTAGCCAGAAAGGAGTTACTTTTTTTTTTGTCAAGATGAATATCATTCATTCATTCATTAGAAATACAAAGACAAGCAAGAACACAATACCAGCCAAGCGTTTATGCTTCATGTACTGTCTTCATAACATGAACTTAAGAACTGACTCCATATGGACTCACTACCAAGCATAGAGGTTCTCAATCATAAGAACCACTTAAAATCATTACAAAGCAAGTGACTTTGGATGGGAAGGGAATCACTACAGAAGAAAACAAAGAAATTGTCTTTGCCTTAACTACGAACCAAACCAAAAGTAAAGACGAACCTAATAAAAAAATAAAATAAAAAACTTAAAGTTTGTTGGTACAGATTGGCCTCTCTGGACAGAGTAATGGCTACTCCCATCATCTAGAAACAGCTACTATTGTGGTACCCATTAATATGATGAAGCATTAAAGTTGTGCATTAAAACCAGTAAAAACCAACAAACACAAAGGAAGGTAATGACTCTTTCATCTGAAGCTTTTGATCTTGAAACCCAGCTGCTCTTTCAGATCGACTGAGTCGTGGATCCTGGCTTGGATGGATTGAACTCTTTCACATCAATGGCATCTGATGAAGCTATCACATCGGAAGCTTGGATGAGTTAAGCTTTGGATGTGTTGAGCCAAGGATCCCGAACCTAAGTTTGAAGAAAATAAACAAAATAAAATGAAAAACACTAACAAAATAAAACAAGATAGATTTATTTAGGGATATAAAACACTAGAGAGGAAAGATTTTTTGTGTTTTTTGGCCAAAAATGGCCAAAAAGACACCAAAACTAGTATTCAAAAGACAAAGACGATGAACAGTAGAGAAAAGGCTATCAGAGCTATTAAGGCTGTTAAGAGCTATTGAAAGTTTGATTTGCCGGAAAGGAGTTACTTATTCTTAGTTAAGTGATATTTTGAATTTAAATTATGTTGTGTACAGTTAGATTGAATTAGTTGTTAAGAGATTTTTATCATCCTTATAGTTTTATCTAAATTGAACTGAGCTAGTTGTGAGTTATGGACACCATTAATTCAAAAATAAAAAAAAAAACTCAAACAAATAACTTACACAAAAAATAATAATTCAAATACATCAACAAGCCAATTTTCTTTAAAAATATTTAAAGTGTACAATTCAAAATCTGACGTCATTCTTTCATATTATATAATTAATTAATATTTAAATTAATTAATTTTTTATTATTAAAAAAATAAAAAATAACTGATAATTCAATTTATGAGAATTTAAATCGAACATTGTATAATTTTGAAGTCTCAATTTTCACATCAAATTAACCAGAACCTAATTATAAGTCTTCATATCTCAGAAGAGCAGAAGTTGCTGTATTTGGCAAACCTCTCGCGTGCTGTTTAGGCATTGATCTGGCCAGCAATATCATTTGCTCCTAAACAAAAATGGCTAATTGAATGCATTTTTTCATACAGTAATAGCTTTGAATGTGACCAATATCACTAGGGTTACTATTATACTTGTATTTTATCATCAACTAATAAATTATGTACAGAAAGCAAGTTGGTTGACAACTATAGATTAAGAAAATGCTATTGTTGTCACCACTTGCTTCTCTGGTCATTTTTAGAGAAAAATTAAACTTGGAAACAAACAAAAGATTAAAAGGGTTTTGGAATTGACCAGCAATATTAGAGATTTCTCCATTCCATCCAGTGATTATTAAAAAAAAAAAAAAAAAAAAAAAACCCTTATTTACTCTAAAAGGAGTAGTATAATTGTTGGCTAAAGTGTCAATTTGCTCCTGAACTTAGATGCAACGGTCAATTAACCCATAAATTAACTTTCTGACCAACACTACTAGAATGCAATCATTTACCGACGGAAATTAGTGACGGACAGTTTTTCGTCGCTAATTCCCGACGGATGACTAAATTACCGATGGACATAATTTCTGTCGGTAAAATCTACCAAAATTTTTGCGCGAAAAATTGGCACCTAATTACCGACGGATTTAGCGACAGATTGAGCATCCGTCGCTAATTTGGTAACATTATTAAAAAAATTATTTATTTTTATTATTATATGAATAATTCTATTAATTTTATTAAAACCTATAGTACTAAATTTTAATATTAAATTGTAACACTCTCACCACTAATTACTCCATTAATGATATAATTAAAGACTGAGTGATAATCAAGAATTTCTTGTCATCAGAAATGCAAGAATTTAATTTCTAATCTCTAAAACCATATAAAAGAATATACATATCTTT
>CATIWO010161277.1:0-11018 GCA_949673435.1 Macaranga tanarius | reverse complement strand
ATATAAGCATCATTGGGAAATGGAATACAATGTGGGAGAGAAAGTTTTCTTAAAAGTATCTTCATGGAAAGGAATTTTACAGTTTGGCAAGCATGGGAAATTGAGTCCAAGGTATATTGGACCATATGAAATCCTTGAGAGGATTGGATCACTAGCTTATAGATTGGCCCTTTCGAGAGAGTTATCGTCTATCCGTGATGTCTTCCATGTATCGATTCTACGGAGATATCGATCCGACTCGAGCCACATTATACAAGAGCCAAAAATTGAAATTTCTGAGAATCTAACTTATGTAGAAGAACCAATAGAGATTCTTGATCGAAAGGTGAAATAATTAAGGAATAAAGAGATTCCGATAGTCACGGTGAAATGGAGTCACCATTCACCAAAAGAAACCATATGGGAAGTAGAAGAGCAGATGAAACAGAAATATCCACATTTGTTTCAGAAGGCTAGTGAGTAATGAATTTCGGGGATGAAATTTTATTAAGGGGGGAGAAATATAACACCCGTCCATTTTCATACGTATTCATGGTGTACGTATTGCGTATTGCATATGATGCATGGTATATAAGTGGACCTTATTGCATTAGATATGAGAATGTATTATAGAGAGGGACCAAATTGAAAAGAAAGTTTGGAGTTAAGTGTCACAATAGGAAGTTTGGAGCTATTGTGTAATTGTACTATTTCATTAAGGAGCTAAGGAGTAATTGAGAGGATATTTAGTTATAATTATCTTGTATTATTATTATTATTATTATTATTAATATTATTATTATTATTATTATTATTATTATTATTATTTTAGTGATAATTATTAATTATTAGGGAAGACTTTTGGGATGCCAAATGGAGTCCTTTGATTGGTTGGTTTGTGTGGGTATGTATATGTGTGTGTAGTGTATGTTGGTGTAGAGATTGTTGAGGAAGAAGAATAAAGATTTCTTGAGTGAATTTTGGAGAGGTTTTAATTTTTTTTTAAGTTAGCAATCAAGAGCCTTAGGAAGCATTAGAAGGTTTTTAAATCTATTGGAGTCAATTGGTAAGTGTTATTTGTATTTTTGATTAATTTTAATTGAGTTGTCATTTTGGGAAATTTCAGGTATGTTTCCTCTATTTTTTAGTCTGATTGTTTTGGCCATAACTAGGGCTACAAAGCTCTGATTTTAGCAAAGTTAGACTCCTTGGAAACTTTAGAGAATCTTCTATAACTTTTGTGTTTTGAGTTTGAATTGAATTTGATGCTAGATGTGTTAATGAGGGCTAGACATTTTAGTGCTCTTATTGAATGCTCTATTTTGCCCGAATGGATTCTAAAATCCATAATTAATTTTACACTTAACCAAATTGAGTGATTTTAATTAGAATTGGAAGAAGACTTATAACCCTAGCTTTAGTAGCAATTTGGGAGTTATTGGACTTGTGTGTGTGTCTTTAGGTCCTATTAAATTTAGAGTAATTAGTTGCACTTTGTGTAATTAGAATGAATTATAATGTTTGTTTGTTGGAATTTGAATATAATGGTGTGTAGGAAGTGGAAGAGGTGGAGAAGGCCCTACTCAATAAGGGCAGCTTTGGATTAAGAAGGAATTGAAGCCTTGTTATAAGTAATTACTAATATAACACATATATGTAATGATTCTTATGTAACTATAATTTTTTGAATATATTTGGTTGGTTATGATTTTGGTATATATGTATACAAGCTACTTGATGTGGTATGGTGATAAATAATATTGTGCAAACATTGAATGGTTGTTTGAATTGTGATTCCACTATGTTATTGAATATGAAAATGAATATTGAATTATGATGGTGGAATGCATAAGTGTATTAATTGTGAGGTATGAATTGAAATACACATATGGTGAGGAATGTGAGGAAAACGTGTGTGTGTGGAGATTGAGCTCCAAGATTTGAGACTGAGCTGGGCAGAGAGTCTTAGATGTTGCCATTCATATGATATATATATGCGTATGAGACCTGAGACTGAACTGGGTAGAAAGTCTCAGGAATGGCCACGGATATAAGAATAAAAATAAAAATATGAAAAGGAAAAAGAAAAGAAAAGAAAAGAAAAGTGAGCTTTGTGCAAAACGTGTATGATGTGTATTGAGAATTTTGGCCGGCTACTAACTTGTATACTATACACTTTACATTGTGTTTACACATTTATACTTGAATGTGGATTATGAATATGAATTGCTTGAAATGATGTGATATGGTGTAATTGAGACAACCAAGATTTAGTTTTAGAGAAGTGAGTATTACTGATATAGTATTGTGAATGTGAATGTGAATGTCTTTGGATTATATTTGAACATACTTTTAGATTGAAAACACAGGCTAAGACACGGGCGTATCCCAGACCGTGTGTTGGGATACGGGATAAGACACGAGCATATCTCGAGCCATGTGTCAAGATACGGCTGATTTTGGGGTTAGGACATAGCCGTGTATGAGTCCATATTTTTCTCCCGAGAGATACACGGGCGTGTTTGTAACCGTGTCTAAATTTAGATATATGTGAGTTTTGGACTGAGAGCAACATGGCTGAGTACACGGGCATGTCTCAGGCTATATATCAATACACGGGTTAGGTTGAATTGAGACGTGGGCGTGTTGCATGTCACATTTTGTATTCGAGAGCTACACGGTCCAGTATACAGGCATGTACATGGCTGTGTAACAATTTGTGAAATTATGTATTTCGAACTGAGAGTTACACGGTTAAGTATACGGGCGAGTGCATGGCCATGTATGACATTATAAATTTATGTAATTTGGACTGAGAGCTACACGGGTAAGAACACGGGCATGTTCAAAACCATATGTGAGCGTGTATTTGGAACCGAGGTGAACACTGGTTGGAACACGGGCGTGTTCTAAACCGTATAGTCCACTCTCAATTATTTTTGTTATGTTTTATTAATTTGGTCTTGAGAAGAATTATATGTAAGTTTATATTAGCAATTGATTATTGAGTCGCAAGCTTATTCCTTTGTAATTATGGTTTTCAGGACTCTGAAAGTTAACCTAACTTAAAGAGCTTGTTTTGGTAGAAAGCTTGAAGCTTGGGTCTAGTTGTGAGCAGGTGGGTCAAAGCATTCTTGGAGTCAACATCTTCATCCTCATGAGCATTCACCATTATGGCATTAGAGTTATTTTATAATGAAGTTCATGTGTATCTTTTCAACATTTTGTAATATATATATATATTTTCAATGTATCCAACTTATATTTATGTATATATGAATATCTTTTTAGAAAAATTTTATCATGCCATATATTGTTTATTCTTTAGATATATGTATATGTGGCACTTGAGGGTGCTACAGTAACGACTATAACTAACACAACAAAAATAAATTACAAAAAAAAAATTTAAAAAAACAATTCTGGATATGGAAGAGCCATTACAGCTCATGAAGCTGGCTTTGTTCCTCTCTTGAAAGGGGATTGACTACCTTATTTGAAGAAGCTGGTACTTCAGAGGCTGTATTCTTAGAGGAGTTAGCTTTGTTTGAGTTTGATTTTTCCAATTCGTTGAGTTTGAATTTCCTAATTCTATGAGAGGCATTATCTAGGTTTTTTTTTATTTTTTTTATTTTGCTCTTTCCCATCTTTTAGGTTAGTAGATGGGCTTCTAAAGACTTTGGTAGAAAGTGGTTGACATTATGGGATAAATTCTAAGCTAGTAGGGAGAGACTATGGGCTATCATCAGTTGCTAGGCCTTTTTGCAAAGTGGAGATTTTGTTTACTTTGATATTAGGCTAAGTTTCTAAGATAACTATTTGGGCTGGGATTTAGTCTATTAGAGAAATGGGTTAGATTTCCTTCATTTTTAAGGCCTTTAGGCTTATTTCCAATATTTGCAGCTTTGGGGTTAATGGAAGCTTTACTGAGCATTGTCCTTCATCATTACCTAGGTTTAGATCTGCTAAAGAGGCGATGAGATTTATAATGATTAGATTATGAAAGAAAATTAATTGAGGTAATTTTTCCCCACTTACAATTGGTGGGCTCAATACAAGGGAAGTTCCACTTCCTACCCCTAGCATGTAGCATAATGCGCCTGAGCTACTTCTAGAATAAGAGTTGGAGCATTTATCATTAATGAATAGAAATGTTTTTCTGCTAGTATGATTCTGCCTTGTCTTAGGTTGCTCGGTGGTTTCTTCATTATTTGAGATCTGATCCAAGGGCTGTAGGCCAAATTGCTTTAAACTTTTTGAGTAATCTCTTCTTCAGTCTCGAAGAACTTGTTATTTTTTATTACATGATCTAGCAGGTTAAAGAGGTAACAGAGTTGTGGCAGTCTCTTATATTGAAAAAAAACCTATTATTCTTTGTTATCGTTTTTATTCATGAATCCCTTGAGAATTGGTTTAGTCAAATCCAGGAGGACTCGAACTCTTATGATTAGATCCCATTCCTCATTAGTGTACATTATTTCATATGCAAAAATAAAGTCCATAAACAAAGACTTGGTAATTCATTTTGCATTTTGTTTGGTGAGTTGCATTAGGGAAAGACTAATGATTTGAGAACCTGGAAGCATTTTTTTGTCAAATCCAACTCTTCTAATATAAGATGAGGATTCTAATCTTTAATAATAAATAAATTCCATTGAAAGAACTAAAGGGTCACCTCTTGAATCCATTCCTAATTAGATAAATTTCCAAACTTAAAGAGAAATATGTTAAAATCAATAAGTTCCTAGACCTAAAAAGTAAAGGCAAAAGACTAAACCTAGGATAGTATATGATGGACTAGATTGGTTGAATATTTTCTATTATTAAGTATCTTCCTAACCAATTTTCCTCTTTTTAGTTGAGCTTCTTTTTGTGTAGCTTCCTCTAGTCCTAGAGAATAGACCTAATCATTTAAATTGTCCACCATGTCTTTATTATTGATCTTTTAACTTGTGGATGCTGTCACTAAGAGTTACTGAGTGAAGGGGATGAAGAACAAATTGAGTTTGGAGGCTCAATGAGTTAAGCATAAAGGTTGGTAAAACTTATAGATAATTTAGTCAAAATATAGAGTTTCACTGAGCATCGCTAGGAAACACAAAGACATATCTAGAACTATCAGATATATTATTGAAGAAACATTTAGGGTATCCAACTAAATCATGGGGGGCCCTTTTTAAGAACTATATGATAAATCATGTTATTGATAATTAGTAAAAGGATGGGACTCAAACTCAACCATACACGTGGTAATAAGAAAATTTTTTCTAAATAGTATGTGTATATACATATACTCTTGTGCACATGCATTGTCTAATACTCAACATATACATTACACATGGCTAAATGGTGCACATAATGTAATTACAAAATGTTAAAATGTCATATAATAATGAGGATAGGTATGATTACACCAAGCCCGCCTCTGGCCCACCTGAGATTATTATCAAATACAACTTCCAAGCTTTATCTAACTAAGTCCTGAAAAATAGGAGATGCAAAGGGATGAGCTTGCTACTCAGTAAGCACTTACTAATATAGATACATATGTTAGCTTCTCAAGAACTAATTAAGCCATTCATTTATCAATCTATAAGTCATGTATTTATTAGATAACAGAAGACCTTCACATCCTCTTATACTTCTTAAGGAATCTCAATTAGTCAAATACTATATATAGTGTTCATGGTCTAATTTCCAAGCTTTCATATCATTTAATAATATATCACCATTATAAGTTAAAAGGACATAATTTCCATAAGATTTCATAACCATTTAAGAGCCAAGGAAGAAAGTGATCAAAGAGGAGACCGGGCTCCTCACGGTCGTGAGGGGCTCCTCACGATAATGAGAAGCCTCCTCATTATCGTGAGCAAGACCATAAGAAGTGAATTACTATTTACTTAGGCCTGGGTTGCTCACGAGTGCTTCCTCATGACTGTGAGCACTCGTGAGCAGCCTCAAATTTTGTTAAAACTCCCTTTTGGCCATTTTACTGCATTGTAAACTCTCCCATATTTAAACAAAGCTCAATACTAACTTAAAAACACTTAAAAACATATTTAACATCACAAACTCATTCATAAATTCATTATACTCAATCAATCACAAATTTCAAGCATCTATATTCACACTTTCATAATCTCAATAGTACTTTCATACATTACATCTTCTTAAGCATAAGTTCAAAGTACATATATTTTAATACACCATTGGGTATCCTCATCACACACTCACATATATATATATATACATATATAAATAAGTACACATACTTACAATCACTACTTCAAATTCTCACAATCATTAAATCCTTGAATAGAAGAATACACACTTATAATCACACAAACACTTGTACTCATATTTCACATTTGCAATAGTTCATTTAGTATCCAGTCGGATAGTTATTCACACATATACTATACACAATTGGTGCACTATATCCTCCAACTCATATCCCACATTCACATATGAATCACATCGATAACAATGGCATGCCTGATATTATTCTCTCACTCAATCACACTGTTTTAGCCACATTAACTATTTATTGATCAATTTTATTGACAACACTTTAGCCAATCGACTTATTTATCATTTAGTATTGTCGGTAGCACGTTGGCCAACCGATTTGTATATTATCGATAAATACTTAGCCAATAAGTATAATCCTCATTTGATATTATCGACGGACACTTAGTCAATCGACATATTTACCATTGAGTATTGCCGATAGACACTTAGCCAATTGATATAATCATCATTTAATATCGTCAATGGACACTTAGCCAATCGACATATTTATTGTTTAATATTGCCGAAGGACACTTAGCCAATTGGCCTATCTACTAATCAATATTTTCGACAGAACCAAGCCAATCAACATATGTATCATTTAATATTGTCGATAGTCACTTAGCCAATCGACGCATTCATCATTTAATATTGTCAATGGACACTTAACCAATCAATATATTTATTATATACATCATAGTATGGTTATAATGTATATAATTCTTCCCCTTATAGTCTTCTATGTATTTCATATAATGTTCACATTTGCTCATAATTTTGCATCATTTAAATCCAATGGACCCAACTCAAGTCCATAATATATACACACTTGCAGCCAAAAAATTCAATACTAACACACTTCATATTTACTACATATGATCCTATATCTCACAACAAATACATCAACCTCACCTATATGCAATTGTTAATCACTGAGGAGTGTGAAAAACACTTGTTTTAAGTACTATATTTTATTGCATCTTAGGCTTAGTAGTTGCATTGTTAGTTAGTTTTTTAGTTAATTTAGTTTGTTTTGTTATTTTATCTTAATTAGTAGGATTTTGTTGTTTTTAGATAATTTCTTTTGTATTTTTTTTGTAAGATGCATTGGGATGAAGATTGGATCAATCCTTGAAGTTTGGATAGGCTAAAGACTCAAGATAAAGACTTATCTACATTGGGGATGAGCATGGCCGTGCTTGTTCGTTGCATAGCTGTGCCTGAGAGTTATTTATGCCAAGTTACAGGGTGGCACAACCATGCCAAAATCGAGCACGGCCGTGCCGGACACAATAATCAGCAACAAGTTGTCTCTTGCGTAGCCATGCCATTTTCTTGCGCACCCATGCTTGACTTATGTGACAGCCCACGAGATGATAGTTTTCAGCTGAAGATTAGATAGAAAGGGACTTATCTCTTATCCTTTGATTAGATAGAGTTTGAGAAGGGTTAGATTACCTTTCTCATTAGGTCTTTGGATCTATAAATAGGATCATTTCATGTTCATTTAATGGTTGTTCTTGTTTTTTTGATTCAACTCTAGTTCTTGTTTTTGGATTCTACTCTTGTTCATGTTTTTATTTTAGTTTCTATTCTCAAAATACATTTACATTTGTTTAATTCATAGTAGAAATGATACTTGGCTTGAAGTTAGAAGAGCAAGGCTTTTTGACATCATTGAAAATGAGTTTTTCTTGTATCACTCTTTTATTTATTTAATTATGTTCAGAATTGTTTTTATTTCTTGTTTGTTTTCTTTTCTCTTTAACATGAGTAGCTAGATCTTTTCTAAGGTTCTTATGTTGAATTGACCATGTGCTTATTGTGATTATGTTAGGTTGCTAGATTTAATTTATTGGTTATTGTTGTGCTTAATGTAATTTTAGGACTGATCAACCTAGAATTGAATTGACACAATAGGCTTAATCGAGAGATAGGTTCTGTAGGAGATGGAAATGACCTATTGATTGCTTATCTAGTTGAAAGACAGTTAAGTGGATCAATATTGATTAAAAATTGTATTTAAAATTGGTTTTAAAAGGCATTAGATTGGTGAGAGCCGGTTAACTTAGTATTGATTAATCTCCAATTAATTATAGGTGTATCTGAGAAGAAAATCTATAGTTTCTAAGATCCCTTCAAAATGAATTAAAACTAGTGTAGACCTAGTTGTATAATCAATCCTTTGAAATAGTCAATTGAGAATAAGGAACCCTAGCTTTTAAAATTTGCATTAAATTTGTGTTTTTACTTTTCTTAATTTAGTTTCTTTGAAATTCCAAACTCTATTTCATTGTCTAAACAATCAAACATTGTGAGTACTATAATATTCATCTTCAAATCTCTATGGGACGATATCTTTATTTACTACTTGATACGATTCTGTACGCTTGCGGATTAGTACACATCAATCACATTATAGCATACCATAGTATTATCACATTCCATATCACAACTCAAGAATCATAATTCATCCAATATAACCAAGACTTAGTCATAACAATAGCTCATCTTCTCAATCTCAATCACACAAAGGTAATTAACAATGAAATTCATACATCTCTTTTATTATCATTATGATTCTATACAATCAAATGCATATCTTATCATAGATAGTACAAATGCCTGACCAAGTCCATAATATATTGACTTAGTATATCACACAAGCATATTGTTCACATTCAATCCTTAATTTATCAATTTATATAATAAGATTAATAGTATATTAATAATATGAACATCTCCTTATATCTCATTCATTATATATTACTCAATTATTCAAGATAATACTCTTATAATATTACAACTATATCATATAAGAGAAACCATATATGTATATTATTAATAACTACTTAGCAAAGGTGCTTCCTAAACTTTAAATTAGAAGAGGTTTCCTTAGTTTATTGTATTCTCCTTACCTCTTTTAGCTTCTACACATAGCCACATATTAAACACATACACAACACAACACACTTGCACTTAAGCTCGACTAGTGCAATCTGTTATCTTAAGTTTAACATGCTCTAATGTAATGTATACAAATCCTATAACCATGATTTTATTACATAAGCTAGGATTATGAGTCTAATTTCATTTCCAATTAGAATTACCTAATTTGAACATGTATAGAATTATTTATGAATTATTGAACAAAATTGGGTCACATAAAATTACCAGAGTGAGCAATAAAATGTCGAGCTCTGTTAGACCTTTTAAATGACCATTCCAGCTCAAACTTGAAACATAAACGTTATAGAGGACTCTTTAAAATTTCCATAGCATCCTATATTTTTCAAATTAGAGCTCTACAACTCAAGATATGATAAAAAAATCTAAGATTGAAAAATCCTGAGACAAAGCACAAATTTTGCTCCTAATGAAACCTAATTCTAAATAATAAAAATACATGCATGAACTTACCAATTGGTGTTCCAAAAGCTTGTAATACTCCTAGAGCTTCCCAAAACTCTTGTTAGATGATAAAAGCAAGATCAAAATCTCTAAACTCTTATAAAAAATCATGCCTCATCTTCCTTATAGAATTTCTCCTCCAATCTCTACACACACACATGTACTCACTAAAAACCCTCCACTTGTACACATAATTGACCAAGTAATTATACAAGATTTAATTAAAGAAAACTCTAGATTTTTGTGGAGGTTTATCACCAAAATATCTCTTGTGCTCTTTAATGAAATATGAATGTTACATGTCAACCCTTATACTTCCAATTGTGATATTCTAATCCCATTTCCCTTACAATTAGGTCCCTCTCTATAATTCATAAACATACCTAAACTTAGATTAAGTCCATTATTCTTCTATATAAAATGCAATGTATAAGGAAGGAATATGTATTCTAGAATGCGGGTGTTACATATATAATATGAAAAGGGAACACGACACGCCCGTGTAGGAAGCCGTGTAGCTGTCTCGATTTCTGAAGAGGCATCGAAACACACCCGTGTAACGACATACCCAGACCGTGTGCCAAGCCATGTTAAAGTCTATCAATTTTACTAAATTTCTTAGAGCTTGTACACGCCCATGTTCCTATTGGACATGCCCGTGTCTTGATGATGAATTTTGTCTAATTAAGATTTTCTTTATATTTTTTTGTTAATTAGAATCTGTGTTATGACATTGTTTATTCCTAAATAGTTCTTTTCTTTCAAAATAAGTTTAGGTTTAGGATTACAAGTCTATAAATACTTGAATCAAACAATTGATTTAATTCAAAATCTTAATTGAATATTCTTGAGTTCTTGCGAGAGCTAAAATCTGAATTTACTTTGAGTGTGTTGTAATTTCAACCCTGATAATTAGAGGTGCTAGTTGTTAGATAACTAGTGTTGCTAATTTCTATCAGTTTATGAAGAAAAAAAGGAGATGAAGAAATTAAGTTAATTAATTTACTTAGTTGTGAACCGGCCAATACACACTCGTGTGTACATTTGCACAACCGTGTTACATATTTATAAATCATCCCGAGCCAGACATGGGTCCGTACATGCCCATGTCCAAGGTCATGTTATTATACATGCCCTGTGTTCTAAGGCCATGTTCTAAGATATTGATGAGTGTGAAAAACACATATTTTAAGTACTCTATTTTATTGCATCTTAGGCTTAGTTGTTGCATAAGTTAGTTAGTTTTTAGTTAATTTAGTTACTTTTATTATTTTTTCTTAATTATTAGGATTTGTTTGTTTTTAGATAATTTCTTTTGTGTTTTTATTTT
The DNA here is from genome assembly GCA_949673435.1 of Macaranga tanarius. NCBI lineage: Eukaryota > Viridiplantae > Streptophyta > Magnoliopsida > Malpighiales > Euphorbiaceae > Macaranga > Macaranga tanarius. Next base: position 4 of record CATIWO010161277.1, on the reverse strand, counting down.
GTAG
>CATIWO010161240.1:0-20731 GCA_949673435.1 Macaranga tanarius | reverse complement strand
AATTCATCTATGTATTACAATTTTACTATCGGAGTACAATACATCATATACCCAAAATTTACAAGAATTTGCCAACAAAAATAATCTCCGGAACCATGTGAAAAATGGAATTAGAAAAAAAATAAATAATAAAAAAGAAAGCACGACAAGTGTTAGCTCTGGAATGCTGTAGAACTGGCAGCCATGAAGCTTTGAGTTCAAATATCTCTTGAAGAAACATCGAATTCTCTGGTAATCTAATCTTATCTAATCTAATCTCAGTTTTTCTTCAATTGTTTTTTTTGAAAAAAAAATAATATTGCTACTCCATTGCTAAAGATTTTTGGATCTAGAAAGTAGAAAATTTATTCGGATCTAAATTCAATTAACCTTTCGATTTCTGTGTCTTTGTGTATGGATGCAATGTTTAATATAATGTTTTAATGAAGCTCTAATCAGTTTCTTTTTAAGCTGAAAATGAAATATTCTGATGATTTTTATATTGTAGGATTCAATTCTCAGGCGTTTGCTTATTGCTGCTCTGTGGAATGTGTTGTAGAACATTCTGGATACTTGTATTTGTAATGTGAGCTTGTGTAGATGTCTGATTATTCCAATTTCATAAAATTTTTGATCGGGTTATAATGTTATAACATGTAGGAGCTAGCATCTAATTCTTCTGAGGGCTACATTGAGATCCTATAACGATGTTGCTGTAAGAGCAACCAATCTGCTTCGTTTGTTTATTGCTCTTTCTGTTGTATATCTTTAGCGAATGAGTTTGAATTGAGTCACCTTGAAAAGTATCAATACCACAAACACTATCCGTCCTATTTATATAGTGGCTGTGTTTGGATTTAGAGTCTTGGTATCAATAGCATAAAAACATTATTCATCCCAATTGGTGATGCTAATGTTGAATTTTTGTGCCAGTTCTTTTCTGTATATATAAATGCCTACTTTTCTTCTTTTTTCTATCTTGAGCAGTGATAGAGTTTAACTCATTAATTGTGCTTTTTACCAGCTACAGCATATGATGGGTTACCTGTATCATACAGCAAGTTCTTTATGGGTTTCAAAAGGCAAAATTGGTAGGCCGAACTCAAACTCAAACTTTGTTTTGTTGTGGTTGTTTACACATGCTTTTCTGTTGTTAGTGGGTGCTTATACAATTTATCCTTCAGATATAGTTCAGGTTTCTCTTTTATGCTGCTTCTTCTAAAACTTTGCTTGCAGATGATTGTGAGTCCAAATTCATATGGTTAAAAATATGTGAGAAGAAGAGAAACTATGACTGCAATGGCAACCTGGCAACCTGAACTGCTACATGTTGCACGGAAGTTAGACCTAACATGCACTTGCAAACCTTGTCTACTTCATCATTTGCTTATTGAGTGACCATATCTTTTTGGCAAGGTAGTCTCTTCCTTTTTCTTTTTCATAAATTCATTAGATTATTCAGGCTTTAAGATAGATCTTAAGCTATAAACTTGGCTTCAAATATGGTGGGTGGGGGGGGGGGGGGAGTAGTGCTAGAAACTGGGGTACAGAACTGTAGTATTTATATTTGTAGCTTCACATACAATAGGGTCAGGTGAGAAAGAAATAATTTTTTATATTTCCAAGACATATAAAATCAACAAATCATTGAATAACTGTGAGAGAGTAATTTTGAGATTTTGTAAAAAAGAATCTCCACTATCAGAAACATTGCTCCTGCATTTTCTCCACCAAAGGATTGTTTTTAATTCATTTATATATTTTTAATCTAGCTCTTAATCTGTTAGAAGTTGCTTGTGGACAGGCTTGATTTTGAAGTGTTATTGTTCGGTCATAAGTAGCCCATTTTCCAAATCATCCCTCTCACCTGCAGCTGAAGTAAGTTCTTCAGCCCTTTTAGCCTGGTGCCTCCAATCAGTTTGAAACACAGTGTACAACATCATAGCTAAACAGCTCATCTGTGCTGCTAGCAACCCAAACCACAATCCCCGGAAACCCATTCTGAGTTTGAAGGTTAGTAGAATTGCAACAGGCAATCCCACAAGGTAAAAGGCATACAAATTTATGCGAGCACCATCTTTAGGACGTGCAGTGCCTGTTAGGACTCCGCAGGCAGCCGTTTGAGGAGAGTTTCCGATTTCACATAATCCCAATAGTGGAAGTCCTGTTGAAACTAAATCAAGAATCTTTGGCTCGTCTGTATACATCTTCCCCCAGACAGAACTAAAGGCCGCGGTTAAAACAGCAGCAGTGAGTCCACAAGTAACTCCCAGAATGATCCCAATTAAGGCTGTCAATTTGGCACGAGCTGGCAGTCCAGCACCCAAGGCATGGCCTACTCGTGTGCTCATGCTGCAGCTTAGGGAAAATGGAAATGAATATATTAAACCTGCTGTTTGGATGAGGATGCCTGTAGCAGCAACACTAGCCTGAGGATTGGTGAGCAAGCCACAGAGAAACAGCATTATCTCATACCACCACCACTCCAAGCAGACAGAGATAACACTAGGCAGAGCTAGCGATAACAATGGCCGCCAGCCATTAAAGATTGAAGGCGCAGTAATGCCGTGCCAAGGTTTCAGCGTTGTTTTTGATACAGCCACGTAAATTAACAAGCCTATGTTCATATTTATAGTATTACAAGCGATGGCTAATGCAACTCCTTTCACCCCAAGCTTCAAGTGTATTGCAAAAAAATAGTTGATCGGGGTGTGGAGGATGACTGCACAAATGGCACAGATGGTAAGAGGAGCTGTTAAGCCTTGAGTTCTCAGAAAAGATCGCATAGGATGAAGTGCAGCTTGAGCTAATAGTTCAGGAATGCAGAAGACCATGTAAACTTTAGCAACGTTAGTGGTATCTGGATCCTGACCTAACCGTAGAAAGATGGGTTCAACATTTAGCCATAAAAAGCTTATGGGTATGGCAACAAGTAAAAGGAGAATTAGAGTTTTAAGGTATGTTTGGCTGATTACAGACCATCTCTTGGCCCCATAAGCTTGGCCACAAATAGGATCCATACCTATTGCTAGGCCTTTCATTACTGAGAGTCCTGTGATGTTTGCAAACCCAAGAGCCAAGGAGCCTCCTGCTAGCTCTGTTGCCCCCATACGACTCAAGAAGAGCATTGATATAACAGACCTTGAGAATATGAGTATGGTCGTCAAAACTAGAGGGCCTGCAATTTTTCCTATCGCAATCACCTCGTCTCCCGCCTGCATGGAGTATATTAATCAATGTAAGCACTTTGACATATGCCTGCATAATCCAGGGCAAATCAACCAAAGAAAATGGAAATAAAACAAACCCGGGTGCTTTATAGACTTCCCATACAGTTTATTTTAGCCAAAAAAAAAACACTTTCAACTTACATTAACAAAATTGTTTTAATGGTACTCAAGTCGAGTTTATAGTTCTTTTCAAAAAAAAAAATATATATATTTATTTTTAGTTGAAATCATCGGTATTGAGCTCATCAGACTCATCAGACTCTGATTAATCTAGTTCAATCTAGACATAACTATAAAGATATCAAAAACCTTCTAACAACTAATTTTTAATCTGACTAGAAAAAAACAATATCTTTAGAATTATGAAGTGATGTTTTAAGTTCCACTCCTATTAACTCGAGGAGATAAGATCACTCCGTTGAAGATTTTGTGATATATCTATTAGGATTTTAGAAGCAATTACAATTAATTTTGAGAAGCAGAAAATTTGTAAAAAGGTAACTTTCAACAAAAGCATAGGAAAACCGCTCTCAGGTTAGACTTGATTGTAACCAAAGCATCTTAGAAGCACTTGACAAAACAATGGTCTTCCTTCTTTTTTGGTGTATAAGTTTTTGAATTTTTTAAAATTGATCACAGGTATACTGAATTAAAGACGGAAGGAGCTTTTTCACAGAACCATAGCAATTTAAAAACATCATATTTCAAATTAGATGAATAAAATAGGAAAACTTATAAAAAAGAATAAAAAATATCTAATTGGTTAAAAAAATTAATGAGAATTATGAATTCAAGACTTAGAAATTCGTGACATTGACGAATATGTATAACTTAATACAACATCAAGTGGATGAAAAAAAAAATCAAAGAAGGTTGTTCTGTGTCATTTTCATTAAGATTCAGTGAAGTTTATTGGTCGTGTTCCCTTAAAAGTCGAAACACAACCATATGGCTCTCTCGATTATCATGTCCCATGATGCACATACTGTCTTCTTTAAGATATCGACCATGAGAGTACAATTGAAGCCTAACTCAACTAGCAAGGCTCGTTGCTGTCGAGGAAGAGATTTTAAGTTCAAGTTTTTTCTTTCATATAATTTTAATTTTTTAAATATCTAAATTTATAGATTCTATAATTTGATAGCTTAAAAAAATATTTTGAAAAATGCATATTAACAATTAATAGTTGTAGGTAAAGGTGGGATAGTGCAATATTATAAATTTTTTAAAACATCAATTCATTAAAAGTTTTACACCAGTTATATATATATATATATATAAAAGCAAAATAAATATATATAAAAATGATAGTGGCAAGACAAATTCTGATGAGGTTCGAATATTTTATTTCCCTGAAAGCATAGGCTATAATATTTAATTTATAAAACAAAAAAAATATATAATAACAGTAATAAAAAAAATTACCTACACATTCAATAATAGAATTTAAAACATAACTATTATAAATTATACACTTGGTCAATAAAAATAAAATAACTTTTATAAATTCTATCATTGGATGTAAAATTGACCAAGTGTAAAATTTATAACAATTATGTTTTAAATTCTATCATTGGATGTAATACACCTAGTGTAGACAAGACTCTAAAAAAATTGGATTATTCTTTTATACATATCATCAATTGCCTGCTTCTTAACTACTGCTCACTTAGTAGCACTGATAATTACTCTTATCTCAATTTGGACCCACCACCCAACCAGAATATGCGGTTTTTGCATTTCTAAAAAGCAACCAGCATCTCTTCTTCTTCTACTGTAATTAAGTGGGACTACAACTCTCAACAATATATATATTTTTTCAAAAAAAAAATCCCGTAAACCAATATCAATGAAAACTAGAAAAGAAAGATTGGTAAAATTAATGGGGATATTCCATCCCATCAACATCAAATTGCATTGAAAAGAAACAAAGAACAAAATCACATATAAGTTGTTGCAGAAATGAAGAGATGAATGTGTCCCAAAACAAAGAAACAGAGAGGGCCAAGATATATGTAATGATACTTATCAAGTTTGATAAGCTTTATTTAGTTATTTATTAATTTATTTAGACTCTTTGATTCAATATATATATATATACACACATATATACTTGGACTCTTATTTCACCTAGACCTTAATTATACTGCCAAAACATAATATGGTATATGGCTTAATTTCCATTTACCTTATAGTTTCAAGTAGGCCACCATTGGCACATTTTTGGCAAAACTATATATCAACTTTCCATCGACTCTTTAAAGAAAACGAGTAACCAAAAAAAAAAAAAAAAGAAGGGGACAGTGGTGAAACCAATATTAAGCTTTACGCTCAGTGGAGTTGTCCCTAGAACAACGAGGTCTTAAGAAATGAAGAAGAAGATGGTGAAGAGGAAGAGCATACCTCGTTTAACGGCAGTTGCTGTGCAAGATTTGAAGTGAGTGGTAAACGCCGGACAAGTCCATGTAAGAATTTGTCTTCTCCTCTTGCTCTCATTGTGACTTCATTATCAGCTCCATCCTTTGAAACCAAATTTTCACCATTTATAATTCCTCGAGATTCAGTATCAGTAGTACCAGGGCACATGTTTTTTTTGTCTTTTTCTTTTATATGTATATGTATATATATTTCTTTTTTAAATCTTTGGTTTGACAATAGAGACAGAGAGAAACAAACCTAATAAACACAAAAAAGAACTAGTTCCAGAGATGGGTTCTTCGTGGGATGTTGATTAAACAACTACTGCAATGCCAAGAAGAAACAAAATAAAAAATAAACACAAACTCATAAGAATATTACTTGTGAAATCTGTGCAATTGGGCTTTTGGTACTATGTTTCAGATGGTATATAAATATATGATTATATCAAATAACAAATCTTTTGGAATTTGGAATACACAAAAAGCAAACCTTAATATATATATACAAATTGCAAGAACTGGAAGCAGCTAGAGAAGGGTATTGGTAGTGATCACTGATCAGTAGTGCTTCTCCTCCTCGGATATGGCATCGGAAATTGTTTGCTTTGATGTTGCAGAAAGATGGAACTGAAGAACTGAAAATATCGCATTGGAACTGAAAAGCATGGACCTACACATTCCCTAGGTCTTCAAATTTATATACTCTTTAACTCCAACTCTACGTAGTGAAATATGCCATGTCCACGTAATTTTTTCCCCCCATTTTGCTTTTATGTGCGAGTGGTGGACATGGAAAGCAAGAATTTTCCTACAAAAACAAATATAACATTCTATCAACACAGTTGAAAACTATTAATAATATTTTTCATTTTGAATAAATTTCATAAATATTAAATGTAACTTTTAATTTCTATTTTATTCAAAATAGCTTATAATGACCATGATTTTTTAAAAATAAGCCAACATGTCTTCTTCAGTGCTTGCTAAACATATAATAACTGTTATATCTGATTGAGGCTGACTTCATACAGTAAAAAGTATTATACAGTTCGCATAAATTTCGCATTTTTATTTTAGTAATATTTTTTTGGTAGGATTTATTTTGGTAATATTAATTCTATGTCATTTCCTCATTGGAGGTTGCTTTCTTTACTCTCTTGAGGTGATTCGAGCTTAATAACTAGTATTATCTAATCCAGAATAAAAAGAAAATTAGGACTGCCGCTAGGCAGGACTAATTAACTTATTGAATTTTGAGATACAAAGTTTTAATACTTCATATGAATATTTTTTTTTTTTGAAACAACATGAATGATATTTTTAAAAATATAGAAATATAAACAATTACAATTTTCTATTCCTTCATATATATATATATATATATAAAATTTGGTCCACTATTATGCCATGCATTATGGGTACCATAAAAAAGGAACTTAGCAGGTTGCTACTGGCTAATGCTAAGTCCAATTAGTCCAACCAAAATTCTAGTTTTTTTTGAGTTATAGGACATAGTTGTGGTCCTGCAAGGACAGATTAGTTTAGTAGTACTACTCCTAATGTCGCTTTTAAATGAAAGGTGAACTTTATTCATATGTATAATTTGATACTTCTATTAATTTAGGTGTAAATTTTTAGCTTTACAGGTTTGAACCTGAGATTAAGCTGATTAAGCTAATAACCCGGACCACCAAACCTTTTCTTTTTTTTTTTTCCTTAAGCCAAAAATGCCATTTTAATTTGAAGCTTTTTATTCTTAAGAGTTCCAAAAATGCACGGGCAATATTAACTTTTCAAATTGACACCTAAACAGTTGTATAAATAATAAAAAAAATTATCACTATCATAATTAACAAGTACTATAAAGTTTACATATGTTCAAGATATATATACAATCATAGATGAGTTAAGCACGCCTGCACCTTTGTAATGCAATAGCACCCTGCTTGGGCATGAACCGGGTTCGATCTTTACTTCCCTCATATATACTAACTCATTGACTATTTTATTTAGGCGGAAAAAAAAAAAAAAAGAGCATGAGATGAAATTTAAAATATATTAGCACATTTAGAAGTAATTAATTTATTAATCATCATGCCTCCAGTTAAAATAAATGGTAGTGGGTAATTTCATTTATTTATTTATTTTATATTCCAAAGTTAAACTTTACAAAGAGCAGAAAAGTAGGTAACTGGGGCACTTTTGAAAAATTAAAATCACCTTAATATAAATTTTTTTTTTATTTTTTATAAAGAAATATTTGTTGAATTGGGTTGCGGAAATGATATCAAAAGCAATTGTAGGGTGCTTTAAGGCACAATCCCATGAATTGTCTACTAAGGCATAAAAAAGGACCGTCCAACACGAGAGGGGAATCATTTTCCAGGACTCCCTTCTATGCATTTTGTCGCTAACCTTTTCTTTAGTTAAATATATATCAAATAATTCAAACAAAAAAAATTAGTTTAAGATTTTTAAGCTATTTTTATAGAGAAATGTTCATTCAACTACTTTATATATATATCATAATAATTTTACTCTAACATATTTTTTTATTTGTTTTAAAATTTTATTAAACAGTTTGCATGGTAATTGTTCAAGAAATCACATCATTAATATATAATATCCCAATTAAGTTATTAGCATGCATAATAATTAAAAAGATTGAAATATTTTCATCTTCAAATCAAATTGATAAGATTTTAATTTGTTACCAATAATCATTGGATTGATTGGTAGGGATTATTTTACTTAAATTATAGTATATGTAATTGTATTGAATTAGTTGTTATAAAAATTTTATTATTTTTATAATTTTACCCATATTGAACCGAATTAATTAAAACTTAGTAAACTTTAATTATCAGTAATTAAAAAAGAAAAGTAACTTTATTGAATTTTACATGGTATCACCACCTCAATTTTCTTTTTTCACTTTTTTTTAACAAGAAGTTTCTCTTTTACTAGGAGTCATCTAAACCGGCGCCCTATAAATGGACATTTTTTTTCCTTTTTTTTTTTTATAAATGAGAAAAATTTATCCTTGTGATGATATAGGATAAATGAGATTTATGAGTAAAATTGACACAGCAAACTAACTTGAGTTGAAAACTAGTATATAATTAAATATTAAAAGAAAGATTATCAAGTTATAATTATAGAAACCTAAATACAAATAAGATGAATTTTTATTGTATCATTTCTTGAGTTAATGAAAATATGACAACATTATTATCTATAAACCCCAAACTATATAAGAAACAAAAATTAAAAATTGAATCCTGGTTAAGATAAGAATAATGAGATAATAAAATTCTAATTAAGATGGAAAGTAAATAAAACAAGTCTTCAAACTTTGACTAAATAGAAAAAAAAAGTTCTATGATCTGTGTGCCTGTGCCATAATTTTTAATACTTTTTATCGGTTACTCTTTATAGATTTTGAGTATATTGTAAAAATTTTATAGATATTTTTACAGTTGTATTTATTTAAATTTATGATTTTGTCAAAACCATTACATATTAAAGAGTTTATTAACGCCATTGAAAAATAGCAACAATAAATTTTAAAATTTGAATGAGATTTTATTTGAACACTTATTAATTAAAATGTTATTTATCTTTTTTTTATCAAAATATATTCAATGAATGAAAAATTCATTTTTTTTTATAAAAATACATTTGTAAAAAAATTAATTTTTCCTTTAATACGAAAAAATTATAAAACAGAAAGTTTTGCCAAATGTAAAATTTTTTATCATACAGTAGAAGAATAAAAATTTATGCAACCTCTCTCAAAAAAATCTATGTACATCTCAAGCAGATCCTTGACATATTCCCCTATTCGAGGTCCATCACAAGGAAACGATAACATATAAAAAATTATAGGATAAAATAATTTTGGAGCAAAGAATATATATATGTGTTACATCAAACCAAATTTGGAATTGATCAACAGCTGGTGAAAGGAAAGTGAAGATGATAACCACTTTGGAGGCCTTGGCCGTCCTCAACTCAAGGCCATTGCTTTCTCATGACAAGTCAACACCTACATATATATACACAAACATTTCTTTGATTTCTCGAAAATGACATTTCACAATACATATTAATGTGCTCTTCCTAATTAATTTTTAGGTTAATTGCAAAAATTACTCAATTTTTTTTACTTTATATAATTTTTTATATTTTTTAAAATTAATATACATTACACAATCAAATGAGTTTTGAATGACATTAAAAAATCAAATTAGAAATTTTTATTTGGAATTTCTAAAAAAATACTGACATATGTAAAAATGTCTTTTTTGTGTTGCTAAATTAGCCGCTTAAACTAAATTTACGACCAACTAAAATAATTTTGATTGTCATAGTAAGATTCAATTGGATTTTTAGGTGGTATCAAATTGTAAAAAATTAAAATATATATACTTTAATTTTTAAAATTAAAAAAGATATGTATGATTGAATTATTAAAAAAAAAAAAAAAGCTAAAGGTTTTCTATTTTTTTTATAATTAATTCTTAATTTTTTCAAACTATTCCCAATTTAAAGAAAATGCAAATCTTTGGAAATATAATTATAGAAAATGAGTTCATTTTCTTCAATTGAGGAAGTTATTTTCTTTAAGAATCATTTTAAACAAAAAATATATATTCGATTGATTAATTGACTAATTACCCTGAAAGATGTAGAATATATTTTTCTAAAAAATATATATATTTTTTGTTTTATGGGCAAATAGAACTCTTATTTGATAAATCTTTTTACATCCTTTAAGGGGGGCAAGATCCGGAATTTGTAACAGACATTTCAAAAAATGTGATACTTCAGAAATATGACTTAGTTTTTGCATCTGTTTCTTCCTCTGGCCTTTAGCTTTATAAATTAAATAATTTAAAGGAGATCAAGGCTAATGACATTATTATTTCAATTAGTAAATGGTAAGTTGTATAGATTTAATTGTTGCATATTTCTATCTCAAAATATTTTACTAAGTTTTTTGAAATACAAATTCTATAAATTAATTTGATCGTTGTTCATGTAATAAATAATCTATCAAACATCTGATGAAATCATTCATTCCATATTTTTGTTTTACAATAACTTGAATTGATTAGCATCTAATAGAGTTAATTATTTAAGCTCTCAATATTAATAGACCAATGGCACCATTTGAAAAGAACAATATCAATTCTGAAGATTTGAACCTATGAGCTCAGGACCAAAATAGATTGTGTTTTTCACTAAATTATATGCATTTTTATGGAATATTTGAAATAAATATATACTCAAAATTTTCAGTTTTTTCAGTTTAAATCAAAATTTTCATTTTTTTAATATATATATTTAGGCCATTTCTAATTGACCTTTTAATATTGTCTTTGAGAACATCTAAAAAAAATATCAAGTATCGGATACTAACAAATAATATTTTCTGAAAAATATTATTTAAAGAATCACGACTATTTATTTTATTTTTATTTTATTATATTAAAAATTAATTAACTAATATTCACTTCAGATATATTACGTTTAGTATTAAAAATAATAACTAAATTAGCTGACTATTTAGTATTTAAAGAATAAATAAATGATAGATATAATTCTTTAATAAATTGAGTGCCTTATTTTAGACAATAAATAAATGAAAAAATGTAAGTAAAAGAATGCATGACACTTTTTTTTTAGGATAAGGTTCATTTAAGCCCCTCATGTTTTCACCGAGGCTCAAATATACCCTCTTTCTTTTTTTAGGCTCAAATAGCTGAGGGTTTATTAAAAGAAATCTTTCTTGGCCCCTTTCGGTAATAATGGACAAATGGTTGTTGTCTCCATTAACTTCAAGAGATGACGTGGTTGTGCCTTAAGTTTTCCCTCAAAATTTTTCCCCCTTCTGCTCCTACCTCTATTTCCATTTGGTGGTCTACCTCTTCCTCTCATCACACCTTTTACCTGAGCAGCATAAACTGATGAGGGAGGAGGTCCAGTAGCCGCGGTCTTAGGAGGACGTCCACATGGCCTTCTGGTAGTTCCAGGTGCAGCGGAGCTAGTCTTTTTCTTCGGAGAAGCAACCGGAGCAAATGGATCTCTAAGTTTAGGAGGACGGCCATGTGGTTTAGGAGGTAAAATCACAGTTCCTGGAGGAATCGGAGCTTTAGGCTTGGGAGGACGAGCACGTCCTCGCTTAGGAGGTGTGTTAGGGTCCAGTTTTATGTAGTTGTTCTTGACCATTACAAGCTCGCCGCTCTGCTTCGTTTTGTTGAGGTGATGTGAGAGGAGTATTGTGCGAGCTGCTGGTATATCAGGATAGTGAGGAATAGTTGTCAACTGCTGCTGCAATGGAAGCTTTAGAGGTAGGTGGGTGGCCATTCTTGAAAGATAATTCTCTAAGAAGAGAGTCTACATTAGCAGAACCTTCGATGACCACCATGCCTTGAGTGAAAGGGTTGATAAGAATAATTCTTTCACGTGGGGAAGAAGCAGCAGCAGTTTCCTGATCTGGGTTGTGTATGTTAACGGGTGTTATTGTAGTGGAAGAAGAAGTAGTGAAGCCTAAGATGAAAGGCAATAACAAAGAAAGGTCTTTGTGTCTCAAGAGTCTTTCAAAAGCAGAAGACAGCTCTGGTGCTTCAGGTTCATCTTTAGAGGCTATTGTTAGCACTGATTTTTGCAAGGACAGAGAAGAGAAGTGAGATAGTTGCAGAGTTCAATAATGGAGGATGAAGGAATAATAAATAATGAGGAAATCGCTCATTGGAAGAGAGGAGGAAAGTAGTAGAAAGATCTAGAATTATGTGTGTTGGGCAATGATGTTTATCTTGTCACCTAAAGCTAATTCTCTAAAAAGTGTCGAAACTCCTTTCAGAAACGGTGAGGATGGCGTGGCTGAGGTGGGCTCCACTTATACTTGCATAATTGCCACATCACTTACAAAGAAAACGACAGTATATTTTCAAAAATTGTCACCGTTTGACAAGGGCTAAGAAAGATTTCTTTTAATAAACCCTCGGTTATTTGAGTCTAAAAAAAGAAAGAGGGCATATTTAAGCCTCGGTGCAAACATGAAGGGCTTAAATGTACCTTATCCCTTTTTTTTTTTTGAAGAATGTATGACACTTATTGATACTTTAATAGTGCGATCTCAACAATTAAGAATTTTGAAATGCGTAAAAGAAGTGATCACAGAGGGGTGTTCACGATCAGTTTTGGTTCAAAATCGAAGCGAACTAAAAAAACATACTAACTAAATTTTCTGAAAATTCATAATCGAATCGAACTGATTATAGACTAAAACCGAGCTGAACCGAACAGATTGGTTCGGTAAGTTTTTTGGTTAATTAATTTTTTTGAATAAAATTTTTATTTTTTTATTTATTTTTTTATAATTTTTTAAAGTGTATTCTTTAATTATATAACTAAAAAATTTTTATTTATTATTTTAATATTTTTGTATAATTTTTTCTAATTAATATCTTTTATTTAATATTTTATAATATATATATATATAGGTCAGTTCGGTTTTTTTCAGTTTTTCAAACTCAAAACGAAACTAAACCGATTAACCAAATTTTTTAGTATCTAAAATCAAAATCAAACCAAAATTATATATAACTGAACTAAACTAATTGGTTCAATTTGGTTAATCGGTTTTCGTTCTTTTACGCACACCCTTCACAATATTTACAAATGAAAATTTTGCAATTTCCAACAAATTCGTAAATTTTAAATAGAGAAAAGCGTACGATTTGGGTACTGTCAGGTACGATACACAACATGCAATTGCAACTTGATATATAAAAATGAATAAGAAAAAAAGTTGCAAGTAGCAATGGATGAAAGAAAAAACGCACTCTCAATTCAAATGCCAAACTTATTATTAGATGAAAAAGGAGTAAAACTGTAATTTAAAAAAATTATTTTATATGAGCATGGCTAACAGCAATATCTATCATTATCCAAATGCTTTCATTAAAACCATGTAGAGCTGTGCATGAATTGTGGAAATTTTAAATTATGATTATATTGTTATTATTCATCACGGGCCAAAAAATTTGTCACGAAACAATATTTAAGAACTTTTCAGTATTGTTTAATACATACAACAGAGAGAATTAACAGTCATTTTTGTTGTTAGAAACTTAGAATCTTATATTTATATATAGTTGCAGCAGTTATGATTCTCTAACACACATGAAGAGAATTTTTGTTTAACCTTTTTCCCATGTGAAACCTCTACTATCTTAACTCTTGTTTGCACGCTGTATTAACAATCACATTCATATATATATATATACACACACACACACACTGCTGTTGTGTAGTCGCAGTATCACCTACCTCGTATTATGTTTTGGGGGCTATATAAACTAAGTTAGACTATAATTTTAACCTCAATCATATACATGTATATATATACCCTTGAATAGAAGAAGCTCTTAATAATAATATTACATAATATTTATATTTTTCATAAAAATCATATATTATAAAATAAAATGAAAAGTTTTATAAATCTGGAAGTGCAAAAAGCGCATCACTGTACATAGTAAATTTTTTTGGGTTCTTTTCTCAAATAATTATTAATTAATGAATAATTTTTTATAATAGTAAATGTTTGTACCGTAGTGAGTGCCTTATTAAATATGAAACGGATGATAAAAATAATTGTTTTTATATTTTTGAAGGAAAAGTATTTCTTTTTATTAATTAATAAAGCTCATAGACAACTCGGATTTGTTTGAATAATTATAATTTAACAAATTAAATTTGAATAATACTTTTGAACTCGAGGAGAAACTAAATTTAAGTTTGAATTCATAACAATAAAAATAACAACCTAATTACAAGAGATTAAAAATTAAAAATTTAATAATATTTATTTAAGTTTTGGATGCCCAGAACATGTTAACAAAACAAAAAATTTTAGTTTGCCACAAGAAAAAAAAAAAAGTAATCTAGCAATGGTTGGTTTTTATAATTTGGGGTCCAATTATATCCCAATAAAAGAAACAGAAATTACATATCATGTACACTCTTAAAATTCCAACTAAATTAATTCCAGCCAAGTTAGAGTGCAGAACTCTTGTCTTGAATAAAGACTCTTAATATCAAGATAAGTTGGACTAAACTTGCAATTGTTTTGGTACTTAAGTTACATGCATGACAAGACATATATATTATAGATATGCAAGTGGATATATATATTTATATATAAATAATTAATTCTTTTTCTCAAAGACAAAAGCTAAATTAATTGTTATTCCATAATAACTTGCATTATGTGCACAATATATTTCAATAATATATATATTTTTTTCTTTTTTCACCTTTTATGCTTACTCAACTTACTCTCAAATCATGCCTTCCACTGGCTTGCAGTTTATAGCAAACTTAAAAAATGGAGTTCTTACCCCAAAAAATACTAATTGTTTACCAGTAAGTGGGTCATGGAGTACGGTCCACCATGAAATATATTTATATTATATGATCAATTGGTACTTTTCCAAAATAAAAATTGGCATGAAAACAAAAAATAACTAAACTTCGTATTATTAATATGACCTTTTTAGCCATAAACCCAGTTCACGTTGACATGTTAAAAACAAAAATTAATTAATTGAGCTCAATAAGCTTTGATGTCATTTAATTCTTTAATTCTTTTTAATTAATTTTCTTCTGTGATCACCTTTGGTTGCTAAGTGCAGTCACCTACTTTCCAAGTTGGCTCTTGCATAACACCATAAGCTTAGAATCCATTCAATTTCCATAGGGCTTAATTAGCTGTGCTAAGTACGATTATGATTTTAATTGTTCATTTTAGAAGGTATAAATTGACCCAAATATCCAAAACTGGAAAAAAAGAATATTTCTTCTTTATTTCATTGTTCCTTGACCTGCATAGCATGTTCTTCATTTTCTTTTGCAAATTTAGCATTATACCAATCAATCACAAAAAAATTTGTTGGTGGAGTGGAGGTTTCCTGTCAACTTTTATGTGTTAAATAATATAACATAATCTTCTTTCACTTTAAGGATCAAGTTCTTAGGACCTTTTAGGCTTTAGTTACATTAAAATATACCAATTAATTAAGTTAGAATAAATATCATGTGATTGGCCTTAATTTGTACTTTTATTAATTATATAAAAGATAATAAAAAACAATAGGTTTATTGCTAATCAGTAACTTTTGTCCTTTACACATAGGATATAGGTTGCTTTCACAAGAGCATTATGTGTAAATGGCATTTAAGTTATTGGCAATAAATAGTACTTATGATGCCAATATATTTGACTCCAAGTCCTTTTTTCTTTAGGAAAAAAAAAAGACGTTAAGCAAATAATGGGTATAGCTAGATTAATAAAATACATTAATTAAAGGTTTGTCCAAGTCCTCCTTTTTTGAAAAAAATTGGTTTTGATCACTTCAATTATATGAGTTTTATTAGAAGCATAATGATGAACCCATGTCTCCTATCCCCACATCTTCACTTGTTTCTTAAATAAGATCAATTAGGCAGTTCTCCACCTTAAATTATTGGATGCCTTCAGTGGTGAGACAGGTTTCATTGATACACTTAACTAATTTGTGGTATAACATATAGCAGCAGCCAATTATAATTATTTGTATATCAAAATATTAATGATTTTTTTTTTCTAGAAGGGGAGGGAGATGGGGGGATTCGAACCCCCTTTCTTTGTATGCCCATCTCGCGGTTGGGACGTAAACTGTCCCAACCCAAGGTGGATGGACAAAATATTAATGAATTGTGTAATAGGAGGCTATGAAAATTAATCCCATGATATAATTTAAATTCTACATGAATTTTAATAATATTCTTGAAAAAACACCCAAAATCACTTATTTTGTATCTAAATAATAGATATATTTGAGTTTATCTCAAATTATTGTCATTTTTCCACTTTAATTATCTCAAATTATTGTCATTTTTTCACTTTAAATAATTTTTTGTAGCTGGATTTTTTTTCTGTTTTAAATCATCTAATCTGTCCAAGAGAGCTATGGATTGGTAGATCAAGATGGTATTAGTTCTAGTTGGTGGATGCTTGAAGAAAATAGTCAGATCCCTCTCCGATCAGACTCATTTGTCGCATCAGTTTGATGTCCCAGACCAAGAAGGCTTCTTTCGGTATCCCAAAAAAAGAATATTATAGTGTGTTTCCTTATATTTTATTTTATATATTTTTAGGAAAAAAAATATTCTTTATATATGGTTAGAGTTATTTTCAGTATTTGTTGTGCTGAACTTTGTAATTCTTTTATTTGGTAATATGATATGTCAAATTTGATGAGAAAAAAAAAAAAAAAAAAAAGGAAAAAGGAGACCGATTGGACCACTCCTTTACCCGTAGTTAGTTAGTTTTTTTTTTTTTTTTTTTTTTTTTTTTTTTAGGAAAACCGTAGCTAGTTATAATTATTTGGATCAAGACATTTGTATACTGTCACCGGCTTACCCCTTTTTGTAACCATTATTATTTTCATCACGGTACTATCCAGGTCAAAATTTAAGAGTACACATAAATAACTAAAGATAATGATTCAATTTGTTAGTGCTTTGGCTTTGGTTAATTCCTAAAATTGGTACAATTGTTAAGTTTATTTGTTGAATTATCAAGCCAAATTAATGTTAAATTATAAGAAATTTATATCATTTTTCTTTCTATAAAGTTTTTAATTTCAACATGAACAATTTACTTACTTTTAGTATCACCTGATTTTAAATAATTAAAAATATCATAATTGTAAATATTGCTAAAATATTAAAAAAGTTCAATTAAGTCCCTGTAAAATGGGCTAGAGCGCCCATTAGCTTCAAAATTCGCTATAATAGAGGGAATTCCACTCGGTTCCAATAGTTCTATAATTTTTTGGCGCGCGGTATGGAGTAGGAAGTCGCAATCCATCTTCTTTTCGCAATTTGCAAATGAGATCGACGACTTTGTTTTCGTGATCAGTAACCCCTTGGGATTCTAGTAGACCCTCGATGGGCAGTTGCCCTGTCGCCGATGCTGGATGAGATATTTCTGCTTGTTGTTCCGCATGAGGATTAAGTGGTAGGGCTGGTTGCTAAGGATTTTTTTGATCCATTCTAAAAATTTCGGGCCGCCTCTCCGCTCCCGGTGCCATTAGGCATTAAGTTAATACTAGAACTGGAAATCTCAGAGTCTATAAACATCATTGCCATGGCGCTGAAAAGAATGCAAAGAATCTAACCTACTATCCATGGTAGACCCTATAAATAACCTACATAAAAAAAAATAAGAGTTGTTTCGGAGCTATTTTTTTTTAAGGGCTAATACCAAAAAAAAGTATGAAACGCACATGATGTAATGGGATTGTTTGGAGGAAGCCAATGAAGAAGAAGATAATATAAAAAAAATATGATTCGGGTTACCGTTCAACTCTTTGATATTAAATTGTTATGTTCCTTTAGAGGGACTCTATTCAAAAAAAAGGGGTCGCGGTTGTTAACTGGAGAAATTAAAAAAAGGATGGGAGATATGAGAACTCCAACAAGTAATAGAAGAGAGGGGAGGCCCCTCTAAAGTCGTACTGCTGCTAATTTTTTTTACAAAAATTGTGTGGATTTTGTTAGCGGTAGCTATCCTGCATTATACTTGAACTGAACTGTAATTCCGCCTCCATTTTTTTGTATTTTATAGCAGCATTCCTTCCAAAAAAAGAGAGTTAGTGCTCATTGACCTCCTTTTTTTGTTCGAAGTCAATGAATTCCTCTTTCTCTTACGCAATTTTAGTTGGAAATGCTTTAAGCGCGTATTGATACTTCTTAAGTTGAGCAGGTTTTCGGTTTCAACTTTCCTTTTGGGCTTTTTCTTCTTATGTAGTTGAAGATACTGTACTTTTGAATGTACAAATTCTGTAGAAAAGCTAGTATCTCGTTAGAATTGCACAAGATGAATAGAGAGAAAGATAATGGAAGACTCGGGGAAGGAGCGTTATCTTAAAGTGTTTTACGCGCTTGTATTTTTCTTATGTTGGTTGTTAATTGATTGAAATAATTTTTTTTAAACCGCGTGCCCTTAACACTGTTCCTAAAAAAATTTATTTAACAATTCGAACTAAAATCATATACCTCGATAGGTGCTCCTCCTATGTTTTCTTTGGAAATGCCTATAAGACCCTCAACATGTGGCCTTAAACCCAACTATACATGTGTCCAATTAGAAAGAATTAATATTTATTTCAAGGACATAAATACATGTCATGCACCTTCATACTCAACATACATCACATTCATACAATCAAGTGAAACAATTAATCAAATAAGCATAGAAGTTTTTTATTTTATTTATAAACTGCAGGACATTGGCGCTCGCCGATCACTGGCGATTGCCAGCATCAACTCTCAGGCCGGGGCACTGGCGCCCGCCAGTGGCTGGTGGCAGCCCTCCCCTGCTCTGTCCTGAAACCTGCATAAAACACACTTATATAATATACACACACCAAAATCCCCTTGAACAATATTCCTCACACCAAATTTCACAAACACAACATGCTTCTTGAATGGTGCTTCACAAACAATGCTTCTCACATAAAATTCACAGCTTATCAAAACCAAAATAACACACACACACACACATATATATATATATATATATATATATATATATATATATATATATATATATATTGCATATGCTCAACCATTTTCACAAATATTTACATGAGATTTTCAAACAAATTCTCATATGCACATAGATAGTGCATTCTCAACACAATCCTTACAAAATGCCCAAATGCTCACAATTCATTACAAAATGCAAATGGTGCATGACAAATGAGAATGGAAGTTGATTCACCAAATACACCTCGGGCCTCCGGAAATCACAAGCTAATCAAGCGCCAAACTCTTACTAACTATCTCCTGAAAAATAGTTGCAAAGGGGGTGAGCTTGTGACTCAATATGTAATTACTAATATAACTATATATATATATCACTTCTCAAGAACTAATTAAGTGATATGTGTATAAATATATATATATATATATATATATATATATATATATATATATATATATAACAAGTCTTACTTGTTCAAGTTACACATAAATCATGCTTCCAATTCCAACCAATAACAATCACTTATAATTTGTATCCATGACATATACAAATGTAACAAAACATATATTTCACATATACCAAACATGTACTCCACATATACCAAATATATACTCAACATATAGCAAATATATATATACTCCACATATACCAAATATATACTCCTCATATACCAAATATATACTCCACATATACCAATTATATAATCATCATATACCAAATATATACTCTACATATACCAAATGTATAATCATCATATACCAAATATATACTCCCCATATGCCAAATATATTCACAACATATACCAAAAATATACTAAAAGTATACTAAAATCTCATATAATCAAACAACTGTAGTTACTTGAATGTCACTATATGTAAGCATTAAATTAATAATTACTGACAATCAACAGTTCTCAATTAATTTATAAATGTTAGTTTCATTTGTCTTGCCGATGGACATTTAGCCAATCGACATAATTAACAATTTTCGTATGTTGATGGTCACTTAGCCAATCAACATACTCAACAATTCACATATGTCGACGGTCACTTAGCCAATCGATATAATCAACAATTTACGTATGCCGACGGTCACTTAGCCAATCGACATGTTAATCATACTTTACATAGTCGACGGTTACTTAGCCAATCAATATATTCATCACACATCACATCCACCACAATTAAACATTTCATAATTCACATATACAACTCACATTTTAACAACCACATTTCAATTCATAACCAATTCACTTTCAATATTCATGCCACATTCAATCACAATTTAACATCTTCACGATATATATATATATATATATATATTATTTCAAATCATATCACACAACTTGTCTCAAGTATTCATATCACATAATTCTCATAATTTATATATTTCCATATTCTCAACAATTATATATATATCATTTCATTTCTCATCACATAATTGCTCAATTCATGTTAAGTAACAAAATTCTCATTCAATATTAAAATTCACTTTAC
>CATIWO010161177.1:0-39697 GCA_949673435.1 Macaranga tanarius | reverse complement strand
CCAATTCCCTTAATCTTAATTACTTGATTAAACTCTTTAATCAACAATTAGATTAAGATATAGATGATAAGGTGAGAACCTTATAGGTGTGACTTACTAGGTCCACGTCTAATTGGCAATGAGAATATAATATCAACACTTGATATTACTTGAAACACTTTCAATCTAAATGTAAAAGTCCCAATGATACACATTTAGTACTCATATGCTGTGAGTGACCCCTAGCATTGGATATCATAGCTACCTAATTAGAAATGAATGCATGTATTGATTCTCATGAACCCTTTGGTCATAATTACCATGCACTAAAATCCCTTCATTGAAGATCCCGATAAAGCCTAGAGTTAAGGTGCAGTCAAACTCTAATAGCTTCATCATGTTACCTCATCTCAAGTTCTATTCTTGATAAAACATAACAAACTCTAGAAACTCTTTCAGATTGTTATGTTTATCTTGTCCAAGAACTTATCCATCAAGAATAAACTTATATAGGAAAGGACCTTAACCCGGTTCACTCCAGGCAATGAATCCCATCTTGGACAAACACTCATCCTTACATTTAACCAACTAGAGCCACCACACGCCATATACCCATACGTGGCTAGCACAAGTATGTAAGCGGTAACAAACTCTAACCATTTAAATGTGGATGACCGTGATTCCTCAGGTCAAATGACTATATGCACCATTATGACCTAGATAGTGATCCTTGACTGTAAGTGAATACCCTTACGATCACATATCTAACGTTATGTTCGATCCACTCATCACATGAGTATCCACATGTCTATTCTAATATTTCATATCAAGTAGCATGAGACTCACTACCTCCCACTATTAGTATCTTATACTAATCAAGGAAAATAGACAGAGGTGATAGTCAAATTAATATCGACCAAATATTAATTTAACGACTATGAA
Organism: Macaranga tanarius; assembly: GCA_949673435.1. Classification (NCBI taxonomy): domain Eukaryota; kingdom Viridiplantae; phylum Streptophyta; class Magnoliopsida; order Malpighiales; family Euphorbiaceae; genus Macaranga; species Macaranga tanarius. Next base: position 38,776 of record CATIWO010161177.1, on the reverse strand, counting down.
CAATTTTATAGCATATGTACTAAATAAATGTGTCCTCATATTATCAACTCTTGATAATACATTTATTTAACATAATGCTAATGGAGTAATGCTTCACATAAATAAACCCTTTATTTAAAAGAACATTACATGGCCATTTGGGATAATTAACAATGTCAAAATACATGATTGCCTCTAGGGCATATCACCAATACTAACAAAAGGGTGCCATGAAGAGGTATTGGAACCACTCGGCACCACCATGCCGAGTCAGGCTTAAGCCGACATGTCTGGTCTCTATCATGAGTCGGCACACGGGCATGACTCGACATGGCATCTTCGGGCGCTGGGGATGACTCGGCAAGGAGGCACTACTCGGCACCAATGTTTGCTATCACAACTAGGCATGATGGGAACGAGTCAGCATGAGGTCTTGCTTGCTTCCTTTGACTTTTTGGATATCAATCTTCACTCCAATGCACTCAAATGCAACTTCAAACATGAGATTAGCCTAAAAGGACCTACAAATCACAAAAATAACATAAAAGCGCAAAAATAACAACAATAATACAATAATTAAACGAAATGCAAATGCAAACTAAAAAAAAGTCAACAAAATAATCCTAAATGACTATGCTATTTTGCATACTATCAAATTCCCCCACACTTAGAACTTGTTTGCCCTCAAGCAAGAAACAAAGATCTAAGTAAGAAAAACAATAAAAACTTTATCCTCTCTAAAAGAAATGTAGTTATCTAAATAAGTCATTTTAACCATAAAAGAAATTTTAAGAAAAATATAGTTAATAACTAAACTTTCAATGCTAAACAATGATAGAGAAAACAAGTTTCATAGCATGAGCAATAAATTTAACAAATTATCTAAATTTATTAAGAACAAAATCAAGAATATAAAGTCAAGGTACTAACCAAGCTATCTAGCCAAAATGTTCATTCTTCAAACTTAGAAGTTCTAAAAACAAAAGTAGCCATTGGGACAAGGATTAAGCACACGCACAAACTCACATTTCTCATAGCATTTTTAAACACATTTTTTTTCAATCAAATATTTTTTTTTTGTATTAGGTGTGTTTTATGCTCCATCCCACTATTTTTTGTACTTGCGATATCACACACTCTTTCCGAATGAATGCAATTAAGAAGCAAACTCACTTACACACAACTTACTTAAGATGCATCACATCAACAAGCATAAATTTCTTTTTATATTATTTCTTTTTATTATTTTTTTTCTTTTGTGTCTTCATCCATTATTGAAATACTAGTCTTTCGTATTATGGCTATAGTTTCTCTAAAGCTACCTAAGTTCTTAGAAACTAAGCTTAAATCCTTAGCATTCCAGCTTTAAGTATAGTTAGAAAATGGACTAAACATTCTCTAGATTTTGAAAATAATAAAAAGAGATAATAAGAAAAACTTAAAACGTATACTAAAAGAAACTCTAAAATTCTACCAATTGAGCATAAAAAGTGAATTATTAACATGGCATAAAGATAAAAATTCAATCATAATCAAAATGAACTTAGAAAAGAAACTACTTATGGATGTAGAGAGGATAAAATAATGCAAAATAAAGCATAAACACACATGCATAATAACCTAAACATAACTAAATAACAACTAATAATAATAATGAGATGAACTACTACTAACCCTTCCCTCACACTTAAAAATGCACATTATCCCCAATGTGATAATAAAAGAAAAGGTAGGGAAAAAGAAAAACTTCCTCAATCCTCTAAAGGAGATGGTGGAGGAGACTCAATGGTGTGGCCGTAACGTGCAAAGTATTGGTTCATCTTGTACTCCATCCTCCTTTGGTGGCGATCAAGTTAGAGGTTAAAAGCCTCCATTCCACGCAATTGGTGTTGCATCTCCTTTTAGTTCTCTAAAACTTGCTCCCAATTGTGCAAGTCACTAGTAGAAAAGCCACTTGCACTGTCTTGTATAGGGTAAGGAAGAAGAGGTACATTAGCATGGGGTGACTCTTCTTGGTATTCCTCATCGCCCACATTAGGCTCCTCCTCATGTACATCAACTATAATACGCACCTCATCATCTTAGTGTGTTGCAACATGGGGATGCGGAATCCCCTTCCAACAAGACATAGTATATGTTGGGATCAAGTAAAAAGAAGCATCCATAACCTCAACTCTCACAAATGCTTGCTTAGTAAAATAAGAGCACTCAACCACATGAGGAAAATCATCAAAGTTGACATTAAGAGTTTTGGCAATAATAGTAACAACATGACCATATGTTAATGGGACATCCTTCGTGTAGCACAAGTGAGAAGTTGATTAAAAATCCAATAAGTCCAACATACTTGCTTTTTGTTATGAATGCACCACATCAAAAATAATTCTTATGCTGAACATCGATTAAATTCGAATTTGTGAAAAATAACACATGAAAGTACTTTGTGTAAGAGCCAAAATTTCAAATCCTTAATAAACATAGCCTTTCCTGTGACGCCCAAAACCATAACCAAACACGTGGTACAGTCAAGCATCTCATAATAGACATAATAAAATTTTTTGAATGAATGATACTTATATAGATACCCATAATTTATTTGTACATATATGTCAAGCATTGCACATATGCTTGTCTTTAATTACACACATACAATATAAAACTATCTGACATACACAACGCCAAAATAATATGCAGGAGGAAGGTCGGGTACACCAAAACTCACTTCAGCCCACCTAAAGACTCAGACGCAAGCTTCAAGCCCTTAGCCTAAATCAAATCTTGAAAATATTCAACAGCAAAGGGGTGAGCTTGCAACTTAATAAGTAACTACAAATGCAGTTGCACACATACACCAAATATATAAGAATTATGCCTTAAAGAAGCACATAAACACTAATAATAAGCAATATAACCATGATAAAAAAGATACAATACCATTGGCACTATATCGAGTGCATTCGGAAGTCAAAATTTCAGAGGGGAAAGTGAGCACTAAAATGTCAAGCTCAATTACAGAATCTTAAAGATAGATTCAACTCAAACTCAAAGCATAAAAGTTATAGAGGACTCTTCAAAGTTTCTCTAGCATCAAACCACCAAATCAAAATACAAAGACATAGTGCATAGAAGGAGGGCTGACTCATCACGATTCAGCACCCAGTTGCCGAGTCGGCACCACACAAATCAGTCATAACTAGGCACCCTCGTGCCGAGTCGGCACAGACGCGCAGTGGCCCGACCCTACGGACCATGTCATACTCTTTTAGCCATAACTCACTGTATATAACTCAGATTTGAGTGATTCAAGAGGCTATGGAAAGCTATTTCAAAGCACTACAACTTTTATGAAGATACCTGAACTTAATTCGTTTGTATGGATTGACAAAAATGCCCTTGAAATGACTAGTGATGTCAAAGCACATGAATATAATTCAATTCAAGCCACAACAATACATTCTAAACACACTAATCCACACCAAAACATCCATTAATACATAATATCAATCATTCACACTTAAAGAGCATCCACATGCATCATTTATATTCAAACATCCCATTACACACTTAAACTCATTCATAAGCACAATGTTAAAGGAATTTATGTTCAATGCAAGAGTTAGTATCCGGATAAACATTCCTCACACATAACCTCACAATTACATTTAGAGCTATTTTCCTCATAATTTATTTTCATTTAAATGGCCATTAGTGAAACTATCCGCCCAGCTCAGTTTCACTTAGGTAGCTATTCACCCCCATCACACACAATATTTTTATCTCACTCAAATGGCCATTAGTGAGACTATCCACCCGACTCAGTCTCACTTGGGTAGCTATTCGCCCGGCTCAGCTTGCCTATCTTACAATCACACAAATCCTCACTTCCTCACATATTTTACCTTCAAGTGAAATGGCATACAATTCACCCAGCACATTCAACTTGCATCCACTACATAATCACACGCCATTTTAACAACCTTTTATTCATATACCATCATTCAACCACATCCTCATCATATTTCCAATACACAAAAAGTGGAATAAGTTCCACATTATATTCACCAATACCAATATGCATTCAATTCCATTAAAGGATTACACATAAGAAATACACATAGCAATTAGCATATGTACGCAACATGTATTCATAGGTACTGGCCTCCGAAAGCTTCCACTCCAAAAAGAGTCTTTTCTTTAATGATGAGTGCTTTCCTTTCCTTTGTCAATCCCTACACAATTTCATATACCAATTCAACAAGCATACATTGAATTCCACCCTAACCTCACAAAGTGCACAAATTGCTCAAAGTTCAATAAGACCTAAACACACACACACAAGTCCAATAACCTTAAAATTGCTACCAAAGCTATAGTTATGTGTTAACAATAAATTTCAATTGGAATCACTCAATTAGGATATGTGTAGAATTAATTATGGATTTTACAATCCAACCGGCCAAAATAGGGGACTCACAGGAGCAAGAAAAAGTTCGGCCATATTGACCCCTTAAAACAACAAAATCAGATCAAACACAAAACATGGAAAATGTAAAGGACTCTCTGAAGTTTCTAGAGAGTCCAACCTTGCACCAATAAGAGTTAAAAAAACTCAAGATATGGTACCAACTAGGAGACTAAAAAATAGAGGGGCAGAGCACGAATTTGACAACAAACACAACTCACTTAATTCAACTCAAATACAAAGAAAGCTTACCAAACTAAGCTCCAATAGATAATAGGTCTTCTAATGCTTCCTAAATGCTTATAAGTACAATAATCAAAGCTCTCCAACTCAATCAAAAGTCCCTCTACCTCTTCCTCTTCCAATTCTCTACACCAACTTACACCACACACACACATATATTTAAATATACTCAACTAACTACAACCAATTAAAAACTAACAACTAGCTTCTCCTTAAGTCTCCTTATAATCATTACTCAATATGATAAATAAATGCATAATTATCAACAAAACAACCAATATAATAATACTCTTAAAAAAACAAATATCTTCATAATTACATCTAAACCCCTTAATGAAGTGGACATATTACACTATGCTCCATAACTACCAAATTGTGACAATTGACTCCTAATTGTCTTTGTAATTAATCCCCTTTCTACCAACAACACATTCCCATACTTAGACATATATCACACTAGGACTCTATATGTCATGTATTCATAATACATGAATAGTGTATCACAAATGTGGGTGTTATAATTCTCCCCTCCTAATAAAACTTTCATCCTCGAAATTTAACAACTTACCACTTTTCGGAAATAAATATGGATACTTCTGTCTCATTTACTCCTCTACCTCCCAGGTTGCTTCTTTAGGTGAGTGATAACTCCATTTCACCTTTATTATTGGGATTTTCTTATTTCTCAACTTCTTCACTTTTCGATTTAGAATCTTCGTCGGTCTTTTTACATATATCAATCCCTCGGATATTTCTATCTCGGGCTCTTGTATCATATAACTTGGATCTGATCTATACCGCCTTAATATTGATACATGGAATACATCATGTATGAAAGCTAGTTCCCTTGGCAAAGCCAACTTATACGCCAATGGTCCCACCTTCTCCAAAATTTCATACGGTCCCATGTATCTTGGACTCAACTTTCCTTTCTTCCCAAATCTTAAAATTCCTTTCCATAGTGATACTTTCATAAAGACTTTCTCACCAACTTGATAATCCATCTCCCGGTGGTGTCGATCCATATAGCTTTTCTGACGATCTTGTGCCGCCTTCAAACATCTTTTAACCACTTGGATTTTATTTACCATTTCTTGTACCAAATTCGGACCTTCAAGTTGCCTCAAGCCTTCAACATCCTAACATATTGGGCCTCTACACTTTCTCCCGTATAAGGCTTTATAAGGTGCCATCCCGTTTAAGGCTAGAATGATATCCGTTGTTACAGGCAAACTCTAACAATGGTAAGTGGTCATCCCAATTACTTTTAAACTCCAAGACAGAAGCTCTCATCATATCTTCAAGTGTTTGGATGGTCCTTTCTGACTGACCATCTGTTTGCGGATGAAATGCAATAGAGAAATGCAATTTCATCCCCAAAGCTTTTTGCAAACTCTCCCAAAAATGGAAAGTAAATCTCGGGTCTCTATCAGACACAATAGATAAAGGAACTCCATGTAGCCTTACAATTTTTGCAATGTACAAAGAAGCCAACTTGTCTAAGGAATTGCTTATTTGTATTGGCAAGAAATAGGCCGACTTTGTCAACTGATCAACTATTACCCACACCGCATCGTGCTTCCAAAAGGTACGAGGCAGTCCAATCATAAAGTCCATGGTAATCTTTTCCCATTTCCACTCTGGTATTGCCAAAGGACACAACTTCCCTGTCGGAGCTTGATGTTCGACCTTTACTTGTTGACAAGTCAAACATCTTGCAATATAATCGGCTATATCTCTTTTCATTACTGGCCACCAATAAAATGGCTTCATATCTTAATACAACTTCGTACTACCGGGATGCATTGAATATGGAGCGGTATGCGCTTGATTCAATATTTGCTTCCTTAATTCATTGTTATCTAGAACACACACATACTTCCCAATCATCAACATGCCATCCTTCCTCAATGTAAATTACATATTGAGTCCTGCTTCTACTTTATCCTTCATCTTCTTCAAGTAGGCATCTTCCATTTGAACATCTCGGATTTGATCCTCCATTGATAGTTTGATGTGTAATGCCGCCAATAAGTGATCCATTTCCACATCAATTGAAACATTCATTGCCCGAAGAGCCACTAAATTACTTATATCATGACAAATCAATCCAACAGAGCACTCTCCAGTCTTTCGACTCAAAGCATCCGCCACTATATTCGCCTTTCCCGAATGATATTCAATAGTGCAATCATACTCCTTCAACAATTCCATCCATCTTCATTGCCTCAAATTTAATTCCTTTTGAGTAGGAATATACTTCAAGCTTTTATGGTCAGTGAAGATAGAAAAAGTCTCTCCATACAAATAATGCCTCCACGTCTTCAAGGCATGAATAATGGCAGCTAACTCCAAATTATATGTCGGATAGTTCATTTCATGAGGCCGCAACTATCGAGATGCATAAGTTATCACTCTCCCATTTTGCATAAGCACACAACCCAATCCTTGTCCTGAAGCGTCGGTAAATACCACAAAGCCTCCATTACCAGTTGGTAATGCTAAAACAAGAGTCGTAGTGAGAGTTTCTTTCAACTTTTCAAAGCTCTATTGACATGCTTGATTCCATTGATAGGAAGTGTTTTTCTTCAACAATGTCATCAATGGTTTAGCAATAACCGAGAAATCCTTCACAAACCTTCTATAATAATCGGCTAAACCTAAGAAGCTTCGAATCGTTGTTACACTTCTAGGTACTTGCCACTCCAAGATAGCTTTAATCTTGGACGGATCTGGTTGTACTCCTTATTTTGATATAATGTGGCCAAGGAACGCAATCTCCTCTATCTAGAACTCACACTTACTGAATTTAGCATATAATTGCTTCTTCCGAAGTATTTGCAAAACTATTCGAAGATACTTCTCATGCTCCTCCCGCCTAGATGAATAGATGAGTATATCATCAATGAATATATTAACGAACTGATCAAAATACATCTGAAAAGTTTTGTCCATCAAAGACATAAAAGCTACCGGTGCATTTGTTAACCCGAATGGTATAACTAAAAACTCAAAGTGCCCATATCGGATTCTAAATGTCATCTTTGGTATAAAACTTTCCGCTACTCGAAGTTGCCAATAGCTGGATCTCAAATCAATCTTTAAAAATACTAAAGCATCCTTAAACTGGTTGAGTAAGTCATCAATTCTAGGCAATGGATATTTCTTCTTCACTGTAATCTTGTTCAATTGCCTATAGTCGATACACAATCTCATGCTTCCATATTTCTTCTTTACAAACAACACCGGTGCTCCCCACTATGAGATACTTAGCCTTATAAACCCCTTTTCTAGTAGTTCCTCTAATTGCTTCTTCAATTATTTCAACTCTAGTGGTGCCATCCGGTAGGGTGCAATTGATATTGGTGTAGTTCTTAGCATAGTCTCAATCTCAAAGTCCACTTCTCGATGTGGTGGCAAACCCGGCAATTCATCTAGGAATACATCCAAAAAATCTCTAACAATTGGTATATCCGAAATTCCCGGACTAACCATTGTCATATCAATGATACTAGCCAAATATGGTTCACACCCATCTCTAATCAATTAGAAAGCTACTATAGCTGAAATGAGACAAGTAGGAATAGTTTTTCTCTCTCCCACTAACACCATTTTTCTTTATCCCAGAATCTCTATGACTACCTCCTTTGCATGGCAATTAACAATAGCATGGTAATGAGATAACCAATCTATCCCCAAAATCACATCAAACTCTTCTAACTTGATGACTACTAAATCTGCATGCAAAGTCATATCACGACTACTATAGGGCATGCTCTAACCACCCTATTCATAATTATAAACCCCCAGCCGACATAGACATACCTACATCATGCTCTAATGATTCAATAGTACCATGAACTTTTAATCCAAACTCATATGATATAAATGAGCATGTAGAACCCGGATCAATGAATACAAAGGCATTAAATCCAAAGATAGTATAAGTACTTGTCACTACATCCGGTGCATTATGAGCCTCTTGTCGGGTGATGGCATAAACTCTAGCTTGACTCGGGTTATGACTAATAGATTCGGTCGGTGTTGAAGTGCTCGCTCCACTTCCTCTTCCATGACCTCTGGCTTTACTTGCTTATTGAAAGTTTTCTCCAGTACTGCTTTGTATTATCATTTGAGATCCTCCAACACCCATCCTCATTGGGCATTCCCTCATGAAATGACCCAATTGGTTGCAATGGTAATATACAAAAGGTTTTGGACCCAAACACTCCCCGGAATGAACTCTCCCACACTTATTGCACATTGGTGTTGACATTCCGCTTGTAAATCTACCTCTAGCAACATTTCTTTGATTATCTATCTGTCCACTTCCTCTTAAAAATGTTCTCCCCGATGATTGACTATGTCGACTTGACCCACATCCTCTAAAACTTCCTCTTTAAAACCCAGCACCTCGAAAAGATGATCCACTGCCAGTTCTTGCTGAAGTGGTAAATTCACTAGTAACTCTCCTCTTTTTAGCTTCTAATGCATTCCTCTCTAATATGGTTTCCTTCGCTCGAATTCCCGTCTCAAGTAAATCCTTGCAAGTCGGAGGTTTAATCGCAATCCTTTCCCGGATCTCAAAAGTTAAGCCTCTTTCAAACTTGTCTCTTTTCAACTTGTTTGATGCTACCTCTTCTGGTGCATATTTCGACAATCTCACAAACTAGACCTCATAGTCTGCAACTGATATTTCATCTTACTTTAAATTAAGGAATTCAAGCTTCTTTCTGGCTTTGTATATAGGTGACATGTATTTATCCGTAAATTCCTTTAAGAAGTCTGCCCAAGTTAAAGTTTCCATAACATCGCCACTTCCCATAATAGTTTCCCACCAATTAAGTGCATCTAACTTAAATAACGATGCCGCGTAGCTCACTTTCTTCTCCATTGTACATTTAATTTGGTTCAACACCCTCTCTGTGTTTCTTAACCACTCTTCTGCCACCATTGGATCTGTGTTTCCCGCAAACACTTTAGCACCTTGCTTTCTGATTTTCTCACAGTGATCATCTAGTATACTATCTACTGGTTTTTAGGTCACCTCCCTTATAATCTAAACAGATTCCTGTATAAAGGGAGGATATGCAGCTTGTGTAGAAGGGGGTTGAGGTTGAGATTGTACAGGTGCACCCATAGAATGCATTGGTGATTGACCATGCACAAAGTCTGACAACTCTACTGGGCCGATAAGTGGATCTTGGTGTCCTTCCATCCTAACATATGCAACATATTATCACTATTGGTCAACTATGATTTATGCATGATATGCTATGAATGCACATTTTATCCTATCCCAAGGGAATCTAATTCCCGCTCTTATACCACTTAATGTGATACCCAAAACCATAACCAAACACTTGGCATAAATAAGATAAACACACGTGGCACAGTCAAGCATCTCATAATAGACAATAAAATTTTTTGAATGAAACATACTTATATAGATACCCATAATTCATATGTACATACATGTCAAGCATTGCACACATGCTTATCTTTAATTACACACATACAACATAAAACTATCTGATATACACAATGCCAAAATGATATGCATGAGGAAGGTCGGGTACACCAAAACTCGCTTTGGCCCACTTAAAAACTCAGACGCAAGCTTCAAGCCCTTAGCCTAAATCAAATCCTAAAAATATTCAACAGCAAAGGGGTGAGTTTGCAACTCAATAAGCAACTACGAATACAGTTGCACACATACACCAAACATATAAGAATTATGCCTTAAAGAAGCACATAAACACTAATAATAAGTAATATAACCATGATAAAAAAGATACAATACCGTTGGCACTATATCGAGTGCATTCGAAAGTCAAAATATAGAAGGAGAAAGTGAGTACTAAAATGTCAAGCTCAATTACAGAATTTTAAAGATAGATTCAACTCAAACTCAAAGCATAAAAGTTGTAGATAATCTTTAAAGTTTCTCTAGCATTAAACCACGCTTCATTTGGAGGTCTGTAACTTAAGTTATGGTAAAAATATAAAGACCACAGTGCATAGAAGGAGGGCTGACTAGTCACGACTCGGCACCACATGACTCTACAGAACTCGGATTTGAGTGATTCAAGAGGCTATGGAAAGTTATTTCAGAGGGCTACAATTTTATGAAGATGCTTGGACTTAATTCATTTGTATGGATTGACGAAAATGCCCTTAAAGTGACTAGTGATATCAAAGCACATGAATATAATTCAATTCAAGCTACAACAATACATTCTAAACACACTAATCCGCACCAAAACATCCATTAACATATAATATCAATCATTCATACTTAAAGAGCATCCACATCCATCATTTATATTCAAACATCGCATTACACACTCAAACTCATTCATAAGCACAATGTTAAAGGAATGTATGTTCAATGCATGAGTTAGAATCCGGATAAACATTACTCACACATAACCTCACAATTAGCTTTGTAGATATTTTCCTCACAATTCATTTTCATTTAAATGGCCATTAGTGAAACTATCGGCCTGGCTTAGTTTCACTTTGGTAGCTATTCATCCGGCTCAGCTTGCCTATCACACATAATATTTTTATCTCACTCAAATGGCCATTAGTGAGACTATCCATCCGGCTCAGTCTCACTTAAGTAGCTATTCACCCGGTTCAGCTTGCCCATCTCATAATCACACAATTCCTCACTTCCTCACTTCCTCACATATTTCACCTTCAAGTGAAATGGCATACAATTCACACAACACAATCAACCTGCATCCATTACATAACAACATGCCATTTTAACAACCTTTCATTAATATACCATCATTCAACTACATCCTCATCATATTTCCAATACACAAAAAGTGGAATAAGTTCCACATCATATTCACCAATACCAATATGCATTCAATTCCATTAAAGGAATACACATGGCAATTAGCATATGTACGCAACACATCCAATATTTCCGCGATCCGCGCTCATAGCATTCGAGAAAAAGACAAGATGGCTTGGGTTGTACGTTGAATTCTCGATTCATGAGCTACCTGTATTCTGATAAATCGTCTAGATCTCTAGAATATTTATTGGGGGTAAGAGAGCTACATTAGCTATGAAATTCCACAAAAAGAGTTCCATTGGGATATTGGAAAATCATAGGATCCAAAAAACCTCCTAAAGCTTCCACTCTAAAAAGAGTCTTTTCTTTAATGATGAGTGCTTTCCTTTCCTTTATCAATCCCTACACAATTTTATATACCAATTCAATAAGCATACATTGAATTCCACCCTAACCTCACAAAATGCTCAAATTGCTCAAAGTTCAATAAGACCTAAACACACACACACAAAAGTCCAATAACCCTAAAATTACTACTAAAGCTATGGTTATGTGTCAATAACAAATTTCAATTAGAATCACTCAATTAGGACATGTGTAGAATTAATTATGGATTTTACAATCCAACCGGCTAAAACAGGGGACTCATAGGAGCAAGAAAAAGTTCGGCCCTATTAACCCCTTAAAACAACAAAATCAAATCAAACCCAAAACATAGAAAATGTAAAGGACTCTCTAAAGTTTCTAGAGAGTCCAACCTTGCACCAATCAGAGTTATAAAACTCGAGATATAGCACCAACAAAGAGACTAAAAAATAGAGGGGCAGAGCACGAATTTGACAACAAACACAGCTCATTTAATTCAACTCAAATACAAAGAAAGCTTACTAAACTAAGCTCTAATGGATAATAGGTCTTCTAATGCTTCCCAAATGCTTATAAGTACAATAATCAAAGCTCTCTAACTCAATCAAAACTCCCTCTTCCTCTTCTTCTTCCAATTCTCTACACCAACTTACACCACACACACACATATATTTAAATATACTCAACTAACTATAACCAATTAAAAACTAACAACTAGCTTCCCCTTAAGTCTCCTTATAATCATTACTCAACATAATAAATAAATGCATAATCATCAACAAAACAACCAATATAATAATACTCTTAAAAAAATAAATATCTTCATAATTACATCTAAGCCCCTTAATAAAGTGGACATATTATACTATGCTCCATAACTACCTAATTATGATAATTGACTCCCAATTATCTGTGCAATTAAGCCCCTCTCTACCAACAACACATTCCCACACTTAGACATATATCACACTAGGACTCTATATGTCATGTATTCATAATGCATAAATAGTGTATCATAAATGTGGGTGTTACATTCCCCTTCTTAGGTTGAAAGGGAGGTGGTAAATCTGTCAAAAATGTCCAAAACTCATCAACATCAAATGATTTAGGCATATTACACATTCCATCCTTTTTAAAGCCAAAGACCCTTTGCATGTAAGAATAGGTAAGTTGGTGATTCTTGCCTAACATCCTAAACTCAAGAATATGGGAATCATTGGGATTAACTTCCAAGGATGTGTAAAATTCAATAATCAACTCAACATAAGTGTGTTCATGCATAGAAACAAACTTCTTAAGTCCACAATTAGTCAATAATTGATTAAAGGATTTATACATGCCAACATCTTGAAGCAATGCAAACAGAATATACTTACAAAGAACAATTTCTCTAAACTTAAGAGTAGTAAATCTACCACCTTCTTGATGGGAAAGGATAGGGAAATTAGCCTTGTAGGTGATGGATAAGTCCTCCTCTTGATGCTCCTCCTCCTCTTGATGATCCTTCCTAGGCCTTGAAGATGAAGAACCTTTGGTCTTACCCATTTCAAGGAAATATTAGAGAAGAAATAGAGAGGTGGTTGGCTATGGGTGAAAATTGTATAGAGAAGGGAAGAAAATAAAGTGAAGAAGAAAAGAAAAAGAGATGGAAAGGATTTGGCTATGGTGAAAGAAAATGAAAAGAAAGAGTGAAGGCTTAATAAATGAGAGAAGGAAGGTGGTAGTATAAGGAAATAAAAATAAGAATGAAAAAGAAAGGTATTGATAGGGAAGAAAAACATATAGGGATGAAAAGAAATAGAAGAGAATAAAAAATAATAAGTAGTCAAAGGAGTTATTAATAGATATAAAGACAAGGAGTGTAGAGAAAGGTGAAAGAATATAACCTTTATTGGGAAAGGGCATGACTTTTCAAATTTATTCAAATTTTGTGAGTTGTTAAGGCAAGAAGACAAAAGAAAAGAGAGAGAAAAAGCAATAGAAATAAATGTGAAATAAATATATTGAACAATATAAAATTAAAATGAAGAGAAAACATGTAAACAAGAAAATAAAATTCTATATATGTAGAGTAGTGGCGCGAGTTGGCACCCTGTGCTGACTTGGCACGCCTCAGCTCTGTCATGAGTTGGTACAACGTGTCGACTTGGCACAGAGCTCATGTGTGGCCTGGACTTGGGGATAAGTCGGCACACCACGTGACGACTCGGCATCCTACGGCTCTGTCACGAATTGGCACGGCCTGTCGACTCGGCACAAAGCCAAAGTAAAAATAAATATATTTTTTAAAAACTTTTATTTATCTAATAAAAACAAGAACTAAATGAAAGAAAACAATGTGTATCTATTTATTCTTAAAGGAAAACATATAAAAATAAATTAAAGGAATAAAAATATAAAAAGAAAAACTAATGTATAAAATATAAGTTAAAGGAAAATATGAATAAACCTAAAATAAGAAATAAATAAATACTAATAAGAAAATAATTACTACTAATACTACAATGTGGTTCAAAAAAATTGCAACAAAAAGAAAAATGACATAAAATAAAAGAAAATAACAAAAAAAAATAAATAAAAATAATAAAATGTGAGAATAATACCTTGCTACATTTAGTGGTCTATAGTTTGACCATACCTTTACTAACTTAAGGTGTAGAGAGAGAGATTGACTCCTTATGATCAATTGCTTCACCAATCAAATATGGCTTGAGACGATGGCCATTCACCTCGAAAATTTTCCCTTTATCATTAGCAATTTCAATTGCTCCATAAGGATGAACCTTGATAACCTTGAAAGGACCCGACCATATTGACTTCAACTTTCCTGGAAACAACTTTAATCTTGAATTGTAAAGTAGAACAAGTTCTCCCTCATGAAATTCCTTTTTAGCTATATACTTATCATGCCACAATTGGGTACGATCCTTATACAACTTCGCATTTTCATATGCATTCATTCTTAACTCCTCCAATTCATTGAGTTGAAGTAGCCTTTTCATACCCGCCTTCTTTAAATTAAAGTTCAAAGCCCATGTTGCCCAATATGCCTTATATTCAAGTTCCACAGGCAAGTGACAAGACTTCTTACAGATCAATTGGTAGGGGGTAAGGCCAATGGGTGTTTTAAAGGCTGTCCTATATGCCCATAAGGCATCATCTAGCTTTAATGCCCAATCTTTCCTCGAATAAGAAACCATTTTCTTAAGAATCCATTTAATCTCTCTATTACTCACCTCAACTTGCCCACTTATTTGTGGGTGATATAGAGTAGCAACTTGGTGTGTTACCCTATATTTCTTTAAAAGAGCTTCAATCACATGATTACAAAAATGTGAACCACCATCACTAATTAATGCTCTAGTAGTATCGAACCTTGGAAAAATAATTTTCTTGAGCATCTACTTAACAACCTTTGCATCATTAGTAATGGTTGTTATTGCTTCCACCTACTTTGAGACATAATCAACCATGACCAATATATACTTGTATCCTAAAGAACTAGGAAAAGGACCCATGAAGTCGATGCCCAAAACATAAAAAATCTCAACTTTAAGTATTCCTTTCAAAGAAATCTCATGTTTCCTAGATATATTACCTATTCTTTGGCACATATCACATGTAAGCATAAAATCTCTAGCATTCTTAAATAATATAGGCCACCAAAAACCAGATTGAAGTACCTTAGAGGATGTTTTTAATGCACCAAAGTGTCCACCTACATCCAAGGAGTGACAATGTCTCAAAACATCATGAACTTCATCTTGAGGAGTGCACCTTCTAATCAAGCCATCTCCACATCTCTTGTAAAGCAATGGTTCCTCCCAATAATAGAACTTGTTATCATGTAAAAATTTCTTCTTTTGCTAATAATCTAGCCCATAAGGAAGAACACCACTCACAAGATAGTTTGTAAAAATCGTAAACTATGGAAGTTCCTTATGTACCAAAGTAAGAAAATGTTCACCGTGAAATGTCTCATTAATCGGCACTCCATCATCATTCTTGTGTAATCCCTTTTGATCTAGCCTAGATAGATGATCTGCAACAAGGTTCTCACTTCCCTTCTCATCTCTCACTTCCCAATCAAACTCTTAAAGCATTAGAATCCACCTTATAAGCCTAGGTTTTACATCTTTCTTACTTAGAAGATACTTGAGGGCAGCATGGTCAGAATACACAATGATCTTTTAGCCCACAAGATATGCTCTAAACTTGTCAAATGCATAAACAATAGCAAGCAACTCTTTCTCCATAGTGGTATAATTAATTTTAGCATCATGAAGTAGTTTACTAGCATAGTAAATCACATAAGGCTTACCTTCTTTTCTTTATCCTAAAACAACCTCCACCATAAATTTACTTGCATCACACATGATTTCAAATGGTTGCTCCTAATTAGGTGGTTGCAAAACTGGTGCTGAAGAGAGCTCTCTTTAAAGTTCCAAATGCATCAATACATGCATCATTAAACTCGAAAATAGCCTCCTTGGTAAGTAGTTTCAATAATGGATTTGCTATCTTAGAAAAATCCTTGATTAATCTTTTATAAAAACTCGCATGTCCGAGAAAGCTCCTTATATCTTTAATACACTTTGGAGATGGCAAATTAGCAATGACTTCTATCTTTGCTCTATCAACTTCAATACCTCTTTGTAAGACCAAATGCCTAAAAATAATCCCTTCTTGTGCCATGAAGTGACACTTCTCCCAATTAAGTACTAGTCCATGCTCCTTACACCTATCAAGAACTTTAGAAAGGTTTTCTAGACAATTTGCAAAGTTAGATCCATAAATACTAAAGTCATCCATGAAAACCTCCACACAATCATCAATTAAATCACTAAATATTGAAAACATGCATCTTTGAAAAGATGCGGGAGCATTGCATAAACCAAAAGGCATACGCCTAAAGGAAAAAGTACCATATGGACAAGTAAAAGTAGTCTTAGCTTGGTCTTTGGGATGAATAAAAATTTGATAAAAGCCACTAAGCCCATCAAGATAACAAAAATAAGAAAAATTGGCTAATCTCTCTAGAACTTTATCAATAAAAGGCAATGGAAAATGATCTTTCCTAGTTTCTTTATTTAATTTCCTATAGTCAATACACATAAGCCAACCCGTGATAATCCTAGTAGGCACTAAATCATTATGCTCATTTTATACAATGGTCAAGCCACCCTTTTTAAGAACAACTTGAATGGGGCTTACCCATTTACTATCACTAATGGAATATATGATCCCATTGTCAAGCAACTTAATCACTTCTTTTCTAACCACTTCCTTAAGAGTGGGATTTAGCCTCCTTTGTGCTTCTATGGTAGGCTTGGCATCATCCTCTAAAAAGATTCTATGCATGCAAATAGTTGGGCTTAGTTCTTTTAAATCATTAATAGAATATCATATTATACCCTTATATTTATTCAACACATCACACAAAGCATTTACCTCATCATTAGGTAATAAAGAATTGACAATAAAAGGAAAATAAGATTTAGAATCAAGAAATGCGTACCTTAGAGTGGAAGGTAAAGGCTTAAGCTCCAAGTTGGGCGCTTCACTTGGTGAGGAAGGCTTAGGATCATTCTCCTTCCTTAGTGGCTCATATATTTGATGCTTATAAAGAAAGGCATATGGAGTTGATTCCAACATGCTTACACAAGCCACAACCTCCATATTGGAATGTTTCTCATCAGCCCCTTATGATATACAAATTGCCAAAGGGTCTTGACCCACACACTCATGTATAATATCATTTATACATTCATCAATGATATCAAGTGAATTAATCCTTTCATGAACTTCAATAGGTGATGCTTCCTTAATCATCCTGAAAACATAAAAAAAATGGATTCATCATTCACTTCCATATTGATTTTGCCATTTTTTATGTCAATGACCACCCCTGCGGTCACTAAAAATGGCCTCCCCAATAATATAGGAATTTTGGGGTCCTCTTCCATGTCCATCACATCAAAATCAACTGGGATAATAAACTTACCCACCTTGGTGGGTACATTCTCAAGAACACTAAGAGGATACTTGATAGATTTATTCGCCATAGAAAGACACATGGTAATAGGCTTCAAATCACCTTATGGTTTGGAATAATTTAGGTTAAATAGATATTTAGTTGAGAGGATGGATTTGACCATGAAAATCTGGGATGGTTTCTCCATTGAGGGTTATATATGTTTGAATTCAGCCTCCCCTCTTTAGTTAAAAGCTCCATGTACATAACTCGCATCCTCATTAGCATTAGAACTCATATTGCATTGAGAATATGAATGAAATCCTCCACAAAGCTCACAAGCAACATTAGCACTTTTTATAGAATTAATTTGAGATTTACTTACCAACTTGGTGAGAGCATCTACCTCGGTACTCAATAAATTGATGGTGTCAAGCTCCAAAACTCCTCTTGCTTTTGCCATTATTGGCTCATCACCCATGTATCCTTGAGATGCAAGCTCTTCAAGTAAAATAACAGTCTCCTTAGCCGTTTTATCCATCCATTTCCCACTAGAGATTGCATTGACAATATTCCTATTCTTATTCGTTAACCCATTGTAGAAATTTTGAGGGATCATCTAATCGGGCAAGCCATGATGTGGGCATTGCCTTTGAAGCTCCTTAAATCTCTCCCAAGCCGTATAGATTATCTCACTTCTATTTTGATTGAAAGTAATAATCTCATTACGAAACTTGGTGGTCTTGTGTGGTGGAAAGTATTTGTGGAGAAATGCTTGCTTCAAATGGTCCCAAGTTATGATTGATTCACTAGGCAAACTAGCAAGCCAAAGTTGCGCGTTTTCTTTAACTGAAAATGGGAAAAGTCTAAGCCGTATTACATCATCCGTCACTCCATTGATCTTGAAGGTAGCACACATATTGAGGAAAGTCAATATATGAGCATATGGATCCTCTCCTTGTAAACCTCGAAATTAATTATTTTGCACTATTTGTATAATTTTTGGCTTAATTTCGAAGTTATTATTAGCAATGGATGGAGCCACAATTCCTTCAAAATTACTCGTTATGTCGAGCATGGCAAAATCGCCTAATATATGTCTTTTCGATTCGGTCATTATGTCTAAATTTTGTTGATTCACTCTTCTTTGCCTTTGTTCCCTACGTAAAGTACGTAATTCAGGATCAAAATGCAAAATATTACTAGCACTTCTACTAAGCCTCATTGTGAGTAGAATCAATATCAAACAACAATAAAAAATTATAAAAAAACAAAAATAAAAATTTAAGGCCTAAAACAACATTTTTCTACCCTAAGTTAATAAAAATTTTAAAACAAATTTTTCGGCAACGGCGCTAAAATTTGATGTGGGTCAAATATAATATTCTAGTCTCTAATACTAAATATAGAGCAAGTAGGGTGTCAAACACTCAGAAATTTGGAGTAATCTTGTATTTCTTTAATCCTTTAAAGTGAAATTCTTATCTCCAAGTACTTTCCTTTTCTTTAAGTAATTCTAATTGTATTTCTACCAAAATGCACCAATTCTCATTGTATACATTTGATTAATAAGTCATATATGGTGATCAATCATACATGACACATTCAAACACTCAATTAAAATTAAATCATTCATATAATATAAAAGATAAAAATGTAGTTCATTGATTAATTCATCCTTGCAATTCTAATAATAATGGCTTAGCCAAGGTACATACTAATCATAATTAAACAACAACAAGAAGGAATATAAAACATCAAGCACTAATAGAGAGAGAGAAAAAGAAATTAGCAATGGTAATTGATGAATTCTTCAATGCTCTCCAAGAAGTTACTTGAATATAGAAAGCCTTCTTGATGTAATCCTTGACTTCTTTGAATGTTCTTCACTTGATACATAGACTTTTTTTAACAATAAAAACTAAATAATACTAATACTTTTAAAATATAAATTAAGTGTTTTTTTATATCTAAAACAATGTCAATACATGTATTTATAGGTCTCTCAAGCATCCTAATTCATGCACTTTCCAAAAAGCTTCAAATATGAAAGGGTGCCATGAAGAGGTATTAGAACCACTCAGCACCACCATGTCGAATCAAGCTTGAGTCAGCACGCCTGGTCTCTATCACGAGTCAGCAAACGGGCACAACTGGGCATGGCTTCTTCGGGTGCTAGGGATGACTTGGCAAGGAGGCACGACTCAACACTAATGCTTATTGTCACAACTCGGTATGATGGGAACGACATGAGGTCTTTCTTGCTTCCTTTGACTTTTTAGATACCAATCTTCACTCCAATGCACTCAAATGTAACTTCAAACATGAGATTACCCTAAAAGGACTTGCGAATCATAAAAATAACATAAAAGCACAAAAATAACAACAATAATACAATAATTAAATGAAATGAAAATGCAAACTAAAGAAAATCAATAAAATGATCCTAAATGACTATACTATTTTGCATACTATCACTTTATATGGAAGAAAATGTCGAAGTCTGATATATTGGGATGTTGAAGGGGTAAGATAACTCGAAGGCCCATAACTACTATAGGAAATGGTTGATAAAATTCAAGTGGTCAGAAAATGTTTAAAAGTAGCATAAGACCGACAAAAGAGCTATATGGACAAGCATCAGAGGGAAATGGAATATGCGGTTGGCGAAAATGTTTTTTTTTTAAGGTATCACCATGGAAGGGGATTTTAAGGTTTGGCAAGCAAGAAAAACTGAGTTCGAGGAACATTGGACCTTATGAGATTACAGAAAGGATTACCACTGGCTTATAGACTAGCCTTACTAAAATAATTATCCTCCATTTATGATGTGTTTCATGTTTCAATGTTGAGGTGATACAAATCAAATTCGAGTCACATTGTACAAGAGCCACAGATAGAGATTACTGAGAAGCTAACTTATGTCGAGGAGCCGATAGAAATTTTTAAACAAAGAGTGAAACAATTAGGAAATAAAGACATTCCTATGGTGAAAGTTAAATAGAGTTATCACTCACTAAGAGAAGCAACGCGAGAAGTGGAGCAACAAATGAAACAGAAGTATCTATATTTAATTCTAGAAGGTGGTAAGTTATTAAATTTAGAGGATGAAATTTTCTAAAGAGGGGAGAGTTGTAATGCCTGTAAAAATATGACATCCTCATATCATGCATTTTATTTAATTTTATTAGTTGAGAATGTATATGATGCATCATTATTCACATGTGCATAGGGTATATAAATTTCATGTATATTGGGAGGAATTATTGGCTAAATTATATGTGATTATTTGGATATGTTGTGAGTGTGTGGTGTTATAGGATTAAAGGGTTTGGAAACTATTGACAATGACCTAATTGAAGGAAAGTGTAGAGTAGAATGAAACAATTGAAGGTTTAAGGGTCAATAGGTAATGACCACCTTTCATTAAGGACCAAAATGTATATTTTACATTGGAGCATATCTTAATTTGTGTCTAGATTTTTCTTCTTCACATGGACTTCTTATATATGCCTATATGTTCTAAAGCTTGAAGGGGACTAAGCCATAAACACTCATCCTTAGAAAGATTGAGTCAGTAGATTAAGAGAGGTTGAATTTATTAGAAGGAAGGTCTTATTTAGGCCATAATTATCAGTCTTCTTGGTTCAGGCCAATTAATTGGTAAGTAACTTGTGTGATTTGGTTGTTTTAAGTTAGGATTTAGGATTTTAGAATTCGTGCTCTATTTTCTGAAAAATTAGTCTCTGTATTTTTATTATATCTTGGGTTGTAGAACTCTAACTTTAGTATAGTTTAATACTGGAGAAACTTTGGTGTGTCCTTTACAACTTTTATATTTTGAGATTAAGCTAAATCTATCTTTAAGATGGTTAAGTAGGGCTCGACATTTTAGTGCTCACTCTGTTTATTTTGTGTGATCTGATAGTGAGAAAAAATTTATAATTAATTCTATACATGTGAAAATTATGCGATTCTAGTTGGAAATGACATTAGACTCATAAATACAGAGTCTGTAAAATTATTATGGTCATAGGATGTGTCTGTAATTTATGAGAGCAATTTGAACTCATGGTATTAAATCTGCCTATAGCAGAGTCTATGTAGTTTGGTGGTCTTATCTTGTAAGCTTCGTATATGGTTAATTTAGGGGTTCTTTAAATGAATTATGTGTTCATTTGATATGTATATAGTGAGTACATGTTATGATTTTAAGATTTAAAGCTCTAAATATAAATTTAGGAACTCCAGGAGAAAGAGGAAACGAGGCCACTTGAAGAAACTCTTTCTAAGTAGAGTTGGAGAGTATTTTTGGGGTAAGTAGTTTCTAGTATAATATACCCTTGAATTCTCTGTTTATTTTGCTATGTACTTTGAATATATTTTGTGATGGATTTATGATATAATTGGAGTGTATATGTTAATGGTTGTGATGTCAAGTTGAGCTAGATTAATTTATTTAATGCCATTTAGCATGGAAATTATGTATGTGTATGAGTTGATGAGGTTGCTTGATACCATTTATAATGGGTGTTGCTTATGCTAGTGACTATGATGTGATGTGGATTCTTGGTATTGCATTTATAATACAAATGGTGCTATGTGTGATGTTGAATATTCTATGATACAAATTGTTGCGTGATGCTCGGTATATACTGGTGTATGAATAAATTATATATGTCAGGATGAGCTGGGCAGACACACGTGTGTGAATAAATAATATATGTGAGAAATGAGTCGGGCGGACACACGTGTGTGAATAAATTGTATATGTGAGGAATAAGCCAGATAGAAAAATATGTATGGCATGCCAATATATTATTATTATATGAGTAACGAGTCGGGACGATTTGGCATGCCAATATATTATTATGTGAGGTGAAAAATTTATCTTATGAATGGTGAGGATGAGCCAAGCGAATAATGTGTGATATGTTGTGATGTGATTGTTATTGGTTATGAATACATGTGAATATACATATATGATTAAATATTTTCTTTTATGTGTGAGTCTAAGGCTTGTGATAGTTGAGATGTGATCGTATTGGGTTATGGATATGTGTTGATATATACATATACATAATTATATTTTCTCTATGTGTTAGCTTACTATTGTGATATTGAGATGTAAAAATAGTTGTGTGAAACTTAAGATGTTAGTGAAAATATGCCATTAGGATGAGGACACGGTTCGAGACACGGGTGTGTCTTATGCCGTGTGATCAGACACAGGCATGTCTCAGGGAGACAAAGGCATATTCATTGTAGTCATTTTTTATCTTGAGAGACATACGGGGCACAGACACGAGCGTATGTCGAACTGTGTATAAGCGTGTATTTTTGGATAGAGAGTTACACGGGCCTAAACACGGCCATGTTCCAGGCCGTGTCCTGACTATGAATTTTTCCTAGAAGATTACACATGTAGTGTCATGCCTGTGTAGTCCAGTAGAATTTTATTTTTATTATTTTCTTTAGAATACTTGTGTACATTTATATTAGTTGCTACTTATTAAGTTGCAAGCTCATTCCTTTGCGTTGTTTTCTTTCAATATAGTGTAAAGCTTTTGGGGTTTATAGTTTGCATTCAGCAGTCATTCTCAGGTGGGCCTATGACAATGGCATAACACGAGCATTGTGTTGTAGCTTTAATTATTTTTACTTAGCTTGGAGTAATTATGTGCATTTAAGTTTGTCAAGTACACGAGTTGTATATATTAAATACAAAGTTTTATTTTGATGTGAGACAATGACGAGTTATATTTCATATATTTGATGTATGTATGTTAGATGTGAGAGGGTGTTACAAGTAATCTATGCAATTTTTATATGCATATAAACTTGAGCGTATATTAGAGTCCTTACTACATATGCATAAGGAATCTTTTGCATTTTCTTTTCCTCAAAATCATTCTTAGGACACTATTTAAAACTAAACTTGTCTCCCTTAGCCATAGGGGTATCACTAGATTTATAATCCTGTATGCCATATCTCTTGAGAACCTTTTCGATATAGCCCTTTTGTGATAATCTAGGAATACTTTAAAAGAAATCTCGATGTATTTGGATACCTAACACAAAAGAGGCATCACCAAAATCTTTCATCTCAGAATTCTTAGTAGAAAGTTCTTGGTTTCATGCAATAAGCCTATATTATTGCTGGATAGTAATATGTAATCGACATATAAAATTAGAAAAATATACTTGCTCCCACAAAACTTATAGTATATGTATTCATCAACCAAATTCATCTAAAAACCGAACGAGATAATCACTTGATAAAACTTGAAATGCCATTGTAAAAATACTCGCTTGAGCCTATATATGGATTTCTTGAGTTTGCAAACCTTATTCTTTAGATCTCTCGACATAAAGTTTTCTAACTGCATCATATAAATTATTAGGATAAGTACAACTAAGTACCATGTGGTTTAAGTATTTTGGGCCTGTAGTTTCTTTATATATATTTCAATATCATGTGGTTTTA
This sequence comes from Macaranga tanarius, assembly GCA_949673435.1. Lineage (NCBI taxonomy): Eukaryota > Viridiplantae > Streptophyta > Magnoliopsida > Malpighiales > Euphorbiaceae > Macaranga > Macaranga tanarius. The sequence continues at coordinate 14,451 of CATIWO010161177.1, read as the reverse complement.
TATTTATAATACTTAGATGATAAAATTTACAATTTGTAATTTCTCTCTCTTCTAGCATCCAAAAAATTTGATTTATAATTTTAATTAACTTCTCATAATTTTAACATGAATTTAGTAATAACGTAATTGTCCATAGTGTTCAGAATCTTTTTTAAAATAAAAACATGAAAAAAAATTATTTTTTTCTTTTATTTATGTTATTATTGCCACTTAAAACTATCATAGATAGACTTTTTTTTCCTTTATCAAATTATATTAGAATTTTAATTTTTGAATGCTTGGGCAGAGAGAAATCATGAGTTGTAACAAATTTTATCACCTAAGTACTATAAATATAAAACCACATGCAACTGAAATGTCATAAAAAAATCACAGGCTCAGAATGCTAAAATGCTTAAGCCATAGGGTACTTATATGTATTTATCCCTAAATTATTTCATTATATAAATTACCATTAAGAAATAGTATCTTTACATCTATATAATCTAACTCAAGATCGAAATATGCCACTAATGCCATTATAATCCTAAAAGAGTCTTTCGAAGAAACTAGAGAAAAAGTCTTTTTATACTTAATACATTCTTTTTATGTAAAACCCTTTGTAACAAAACTTGTTTTATAACTCTTCACATTGCCTTTTAAATTCCTTTGGTTTTAAATATCCATCTGCAACCAATGAATTTTGTACCTTTTGGTAATGGGACAAGATCTCATACGTCATTGTCTTTCATAAACTTTATCTCCTCATTTATTACATCAATCCACTTATGAGAATTAGAACTTTCCGTGGCTTGACCAAAGTTGATTAAATCATTTTCCATTACTCCAATGTCAACCTCATGTTCTTGGAGAAATACAATATAGTTGTCTGGTATTGCACTTCTTCTTTCTTTAGTGGATCTTTTTAATGGCATAAGTTCTTGAGGTGGAAGAGTTTGTTCTTGTAGAATAATTTCTTGAATGGAAGGTTTTTCGACATTGTCCTATTTTATTATGCCTTGCACAAAGTCTGGAATGGAATCCTAATAAATGCCAATAGCACTTATGAGAATGTCAACATACTCCTCTTCAAAGACAAAGTCTTTAACTTTATATTCCCCTGTAAACTTAATATCCTTAAAGAATCAGACATTTCCTGATTCAAAAATTAACTTAGTCATGAGATCATAAAACTTATACCTTAAGTCTAGTTTCTTTTCATTAGGCCTATCAGGCTTTGCCTCAGTTGGACATCCTTAAACAGATAGGTGTTTTAAACTGGGCTTCTTGCCAGTCCAAAGTTCGTAAGGGATTTTGGCAGGTACTTTTATTGGAACCCTATTAAGGATATATGCTTCTCTCTAGAGTGATTCAGGTAAGGTAGAATAAGAAATCATACTCCTTACCGTGTCCTTAACCTTTTGTTTGGGAAGAAAGTTAGGAAGGGAGAGAAAATAAGAGGAGAGAAAGTGGGGGGGGGGGGGGGAAGATGTTTTATTTTTTCTAGGTTGTTTGGGAAGAATATAAGTCAGGAAGAATTTTCTCCCGCATTTGGGATAGAATATTAATAAGAAAGAGAAAGTGATAAAATTATTAAAATGATCATTTTATCCTCATTGTTTGTATTATATATTTCTTTTTTGAATATGCAAACAAAAAGTTATTTAGCAATACACTATTTTAAATTCATACATAATCTATTATGTTATTTTTAAAATATTATTTTAAAAAATTAAAATTCGAAAAATAATTTCATAGAATATGAATTATTATAAATATTGTCAAATAAATTTAATTATAAAAAACTAGCAAAATACATTTAAGTTCTTATTTGCTAATACTCTTTTTTTTAAAAAAAAAAAAAAAAGAAAAAAGAAGGATAATTTTGTGAACTCTAGTTTTCTCCAACTCTTTTCCTAGCTTTTCTTCCCAAAATCAGGTGATTAAAAAATGTGGGTTCGGGAGAAATATTTTTCACCAAATTTCTCTTCTTCTCTCTTTCCCTCATTCATCCAAATAGGGGAAAATTGCTTTTCACTACCTCATTTTCCTCCCCCCACTTTCTTCCCCATGCTAAATTCATTTCCCAAACAAAGCGTAAGTGTCATATTTTATCCTTCAGTAACACCATTCATAGTTGCGAACCGGGCATAGTGTATTGTGGGATGATATTATATTCCTCTAGGAATTTAGCAAATGGTCCTAGATGTTATTCATTTGAACTATTATATCTACCACAGTATTCACCACTAAGGTCAAATCTAATGCTTTTAATCCTTTTTGTTGAGTTGATTTTCTACCTCAGCTTTATAATTTTTTATCACATCCAATGATTGTGTCTTTTTATTAATGAAATATTTGCAGTCATATCTAAAAAATCGTCTATAAATGTTACAAAATATTATTGACCATTCCAAGCAGCTGTAGGAAATGGTCTACAAATATATGTCTGTATAAGTTCTAAAACGTCTAAAGTCCTATTGGCTTTAAATCTCCTTTTATTGGTGTGTTTCCCCTTTATATAATTGACACAAATGTCAAAATTTATAAAATCTAAGGGGTTTAGAATTTAATCTCACATAAGTCTCTCTATTCTCTATATGAAGATGTGACCTAATCTGTTGTGCCATAATGTAGTCGAATTCTTATTAATTAATTCTCTTTTATACCTCATGTACTTAATTACAGGGATTCATTAAATGAAGCACTTATATAAAGGAAATAAATATTGTCATATTCTGACAAAGAACCGGAACTAACCAGATTTGAATCATAAAAAAAATAAAAAAACTAAATTTTTCATTCCCAAATAGACAAGAATAACCAGATTTATCTAAAGTAGAAATGGAAATTAAGTTTTATCTAAAAGATAGTACAATAAATGTTTCATCAAGATCTAATTAAGCTCTAGTCTTTAACAATAATCTAAATTTCCCTATTATCTCAACTTCAGCCTTCTTACCATTGCTTATATAGATATATCTTTTAGCATCATTTAACTTTTAATAACTCAGACAACCCTAATAAACACACTAATGTGAGTTTTTGGACCAAAATCTAACCACTAAGTATGTTTTGGTACCAAAATTAAATTAACCTCATAACAAACCAAATTAAAAAGCTTGTCTTTCTTAGCACACCATGTATGATAATTGGTGTAATGCTTCCTTTTATGCTTTCCAGTTCCATAGAAGAAACAACCAATACTTTCTTATTCATTATGTTTTTTTTTTTGTTTCTTTTTAAGGTGTCATATTTGTAGCTTCCTTATCCTTTATCCTTTCATTTCCTTTATCCTGCTTTTAGAGGTTAAGGTCAGGTGAGCACTTTTTTTCTTATCTTGTTTCAACCTTTTCTCTTTTTGAGCATAGTATGAGATGAGCACATTCAGAAACCAAATATCTTTCTGACAATTATAGCTCACCTTAAATTGGCTAAACTGTGTTGGAAGATATATCAAAACCATATGCACCAGCAAATTCACAGAGAGGTCTAACTTAAGTCCTTTTAACTTAGAAAGAAAATGAGAAATCTCTATGATATGCCCTCCAATATTGCCTTTACCCTTATACTTCATTGATATTAGATTTATCAAGAGTGTACTAATTTTAGCCTTTTCGATATTGATAAATTTTTTTAAAATTTATGCAGGGAAAGTTTTAGCCATAGTTATCTTTTCAAATATTGTGCCTCTGAATGCTTCTGTAATGGCCTTCTTCATGATCATCATGACTCTAAGAACAATCAAGAGATTCCCTTACCAAGACTTGAAGTCAGTGCCATTTAGCATAATAATTGAATTGATGTTGGCAATAATATTAGTAGGAGTATTCATAACTAACTATAGAATAATAAACAAATAACCAAGCTCACATAAGTTCTGAAATAAAATCAATAATAAATTCAAATAAAGCTAAATCCTATCTCAATATACCGGGCACTCCATTAATATTTTATCTTTGGATAATAATATTAAGGAATAAGATTCGATTTGGCCCTTAAACTTTTTAGAAAGGTTCAAATTGATCCTTTTTGACTTTTTTCGACAATTTACCCCCTTAACTTTTCGATAAAGGTCAAATTGGCCCTAAATATTTCATTTACACCCCTATTGTCTGAGATGTAATCACAATAAAAATTACAAATAACTCCCTCATACTTTAGCTAGTTACAAATTAGTCCATACTTTCATTGAAACATTTAGTAAAAAATTAAAACTTTATTTTTTAAAACTATATTTAAGCCCTTAATTCATTTATGGTATATTATATTATTAGAAAAATTTATTCAATCACCAATAACTTTTAATAATTTTTGAAATATTAAAATTTATTTCATTTACTATATTATTAATTTGTATATTAATACATAAAATTTTAAAATATTTTAACATTATGTATCAAATTTTTTTAAATTTTTTTTAATTTGTATGACGTTTTAATGAACTATCATATGTCATATAAAGATTAAATTAGTTTAAAATTTTTTGACACATATATGAAATTATTTTAAAAATTTATGTATTAATATTAAAATTAATAAGGAAAATTCTATTGTTACTTTGATTTATAGTTACTTTTATTTTAGTTTATTTTATTTTAATCACCATTTGATGAGAGTATATTTAATCATCTAAATGTGGTTATTTACAATATACATTTTACTTTGTAAACATCAAAGTAACCATATAATACACCAATTAATAATATAATAAATGAAATAAATTTTAATATATTAAAAAATTATTAGAAGTTATTGGTGACTAAATAAATTTGTCTAATAATATAATATACCATAAATAAATTAAGGCTTTAAATATAATTTTAACAAATAAATTTTTAATTTTTTACTAAAAGTTTTTATGAAAGTATGGACTAATTTGTTAACTAGCTAAAGTATTAGGGACTTATTTGTAATTTTTATTATGATATTTGTGTACATCTCAGACAATTAGGGTGTAAATGAAATTTTTAGGGCTAATTTAACCTTTATCGAAAAGTTAAGGGGGTAAATTATCGAAAAAGATCAAAAAGGGCAATTTGAATCTTTCTAAAAAGTTTAAGGGCCATATTGAACTTTATTCCTAGATATTTTAGATTTATTTAATTGCATATTTATTTGATTTTTAGATATTTTAGTTAATTTTCATAAATTTGTTTAGTTGTTAGGATTTATTTGATTTTTTTTATTTTAATTGTTTGAATAGTTAATCTTTATTTAAATTTTGAATTTAGGATGCATTGGAGGGAGTTTGAAAGATTTGATCAAGATAAGATAAGATTTAAAAAGAAGCACATGGTTTTTTGGCAGACTGTTTCCGCGCAGCCACACAAGAATTCCACATAGCCACGCCTAATTTTGAAGAGACCAATATAGCCTTGCGCAGCTTGCAGCACAGCCATGCAAGATTGTAGGCACACGACCGTGCGCATTTCCTGCACAGCCATGCAAGTTGCTGCAACAACTTTTCAAGTTTGAATTTTGAGCTAAAGATTGGATAAGATCAAGTTTAACTTTTAAGTTGCAGATTAGGGAGCTAGGGGCTATAAATAGGAACCCCATGAGATCATTTAGATACATTTTGTCATTTTTAGAATCCTTAGAACAATTTTTATTAGTTTTAGCTTATATTAAAAGTAGAGATTTAGCTTAATGTTTTGGAGGAACAATGGAAGCTTGTTAAGCAAGTGAAGGGGGTTTTCTTTGTCAACTTTTTTTGTTCAAATAATGATTAGATTTGTCTTCATTGCTTCAACTTTTTCATTCTCTTTTAATATGAATAGTTAAATTTATTTTTAGGGTTCTTATTCCAATTCAACTATGTGCATATTGTGATTAATTCTAAGTTTTTAATCTTAATTCATTGGTTGTTGTTGAACTTAATTTCAACTTAGGCTTGATCACCCTTAGATTGAATTCACACTTTAGAACTTAATTGAGAGATAGGTTCTATTAGATTCAAACAATAACCTATTAGTTGCTTACTTAGTTGAGATATATTTAAGTGACTAATATTGATTAAAAAAATGTGCTTACAATTGGGTTTAAGAAACATTTAGTTAGTGAGAGCTATAAAACTTAGTGTTAATTCTACTCAATTAATTATAAGTTTATCTGAGAGGAAAATCTATGATTCAAAATATGCTTTCAAAATGAATTAAGATTATCTTAGACTTAGATGTTTAATCTATTTTAAGAAATGGTTGAATTGAGAATAAGGACCCTAACCTTTTACTTGATTGATTTTGTTAAATTTCAAACCAAAATTCGGTGTTTAAAAAAATAAACACATTTAGTATTTCAGTATTCAATTTGCAATTTCTGTGGGGTGATATCTTAATTTATTACTTGCAATGATTCCGTATGCTTGTGAATTTCGCACACGTCAAAAATGGACAGAAAAGTACACTACTTAGAGGCACGACCATATAAGATCCTTGTGTTACACTACCAGAATTTGGGGCATAAAACATGCCCGCATTTTAGAAGGCACGCTCGTGTCTCGATGGCAATGCTGAATGATGATTTTATCTATTAATTTTAGTTATTTTGGGACTCTATTTTTATTCCTATTTTATTCCTTTTATTTCCTAGACTATAAATACCTATGTTAGGGTTTATGGAGATTATTATTCAATTCTTATTAATCAAATCAAGCTTTTGCTCATTTTATTCTCTGGATTAAGAGTAATCTCTGGATTGAGATTGTTTTTCTTTTGTAATAATCAACGTGTTTGATTATTCATGTTATACACTGCGTCATGTGGAATCAGAGCAGGTTTTCCCCAATTGAGGGCTAACAATGACTGTAGTGATAACAACCAATCCCAAGACGGTGATTAAGGATTATAGGCTGTTTGGAGAGCAATTGAAGAACAGCAACAGACTACCCAAAACATAACCCAACTATTGGAAGCAATGCGAACCTAATTACGGACAGTGTTGAGGGTTAACAAATAAGGGCATAGGAACGACGATGGCAAAGAAGGCAGAGGATTTCACCCCGTCAGACCTATTATTGATCTCATTCCCAATAATCAGAGGAGGCTAGCCAGGGGATATGATGACATGTCAGATTATGAGGCTGACTTTGGAGAGATGGCACATACGTATGGGAGATTTGGTGGCAGACGACTATGGCAATCAAACTACAGAGGGGACAATGAGTATAAATTAAAGGTAGATATTCCTAACTTCATAGGGGATCTTGATATAGAGGGATTTCTGGATTAGTTAACTGAAGTATATAGGTTCTTTGATTATACTGAGTCGCCCGAGGATAGAAAGATAAAATTTATTGCTTACCGGTTAAAAGGGGGAGCATCAATTTTGTGGGAAAGGATGAGAGAGACTAGGATAAGAGAGGGGCGTGGTCCGGTTCAGACTTAGAGGATGATGAGGCAATTGTTGCGGGGTAGATTTTTACCTCTAAACCATGAGCAATATCATTTTCAGGCTTTTCAGAGATGTACAAAGGGAATAAGGAGTGTAAATGAGTATATCACTGAATTTATACGGTTGGCAGAGAGAAACCAATTGTCAGAAAGTGAGAACTAACAAGTGGTAAGGTATTCGAGTAGGTTAACGCAGTCCATCAGGGACAAAATCGATGTGCAGATGGTTTTCAGTGTGCAAGAGGCAAGGAATTTAGCCATGAAGTCTAAATTGCTTATACAAGAACAAACCCGTGGTGCTAATTATATAAGGTATGGAGGTGGAGACAATAAAGTTGCATTTGATATGGGTAAGGAACCTCAAACTAGTAGTATAAAGACTGCTAATGTTGGTGTAGGGAAAGGAAAGGCTGTGATGGTAAAGAAGGGGGACACCACAGTCCCTACCAAAAACATTAACCCCTATACCAAACCCTTTGACATCAAGTATTACAGATGTGGAGAAGTTAGGCATCACTCCAATGAATGTCCAAAGCGGAAGGCTGTAAATGTGGTAGAGAGAGAATGATGTACTTTATGATGAAGTGTGTAGACCCCAATGGGGATGATGATAATTGTGAGTATGATGACTGTGATGAGTATGCCTATGTAGTGAGGAAGCTCATGTTATCGCCAAAGAGTGTGGATGATACTCAAAGCTACAAGCTCTTTCACACTAGATGCACAATGCAAGAGAGCCTGTTTGATCTCATTATCGATAGTGGCAGTCAAGAGAATATCATAGGAAGAGACGTGGTGGGGAAACTGAAGTTAGCGACTAAAGCACATCCTAATCCATACACCATTGGATGGATTAAGGAGGTGGGTGGCATTAAAGCGATAGAGAGATGTAAGGTACCCTTTTCCATTGGTATGTACAGTGATGAGGTTTATTATGATGTAGTAGATATGGATGCTTGCCACATATTGTTTGGACATCCTTAGCAATATGATGTGGAAGCCAAACATTTAGGTAGGGAGAATGTGTATCAGTTAGAGAAAAGGGGTATGAGATATACTCTGGTTCCATTTACTAGGAAGAACCAACCCAAGGCTACAAAAGTGGAGGGAAGGAACTTTCTAACCATTGTGCATGAACCAGCTACATTTATTAGGGAGTGCAAGGAGACGCGTGACGTGCACTTGTTAGTGGTGAAAGGATAGGAAGGAAGTGGAGATTTAAAGGGACATCCGATTCCAGTGGAGGTGCAGGCCTTGTTGGAAGAGTTTGAAGATGTAGTGCCCGATGACTTGCCTACAGGTTTACCTCCTATGAGGGACATACAACATCATATTGACTTGGTGCCTGGAGCTAATCTGCCTAATGTACCTTATTACAGGATGAGCCCAAAGGAGAATGAAATCTTAAGGGAGAAGGTGGAGGAGTTGCTGAGCAATGGACACATACAGGCTAGTTTAAGCCCATGTGCAGTTCCAGCCTTATTGACACCTAAGAAGGATGGGAGATGGCGAATGTGTATGGATAGTAGAGCAATCAATAAAATTACTATTGGGTATAGGTTTCCAATTCTGAGACTGGATGACATGCTTGATCAGTTGAGTGGGGCAGTGGTGTTTAGCAAGATAGATTTGAGGAATGGCTACCATCAAATCAGAATCCATCTAGGTGATGAGTGGAAAATGGCATTTAAGACAAGGGATGGGTTGTACGAGTGGCTTGTCATACCTTTCGGCCTCACCAATGCTCCAAGCATATTCATACGGCTTATAAATCAGGTACTTTAACCTTTCTTGGGTAAATTTATTGTGGTTTATTTTAATGACATCCTGATTTGTAGTAAGTCTACGAGAGAGCATGTAGATCATCTTAGGAAAGTGTTTAGAGTGTTGAGGGAGAAGAAACTATATGCTAATTTGAAAAAATATGATTTTATGCAAGATAGTTTGTTATTTCTTGGCTATGTGGTGAGTAAGGATGGAATTAACGTATGTGAGGAGAAGGTTAAAACTATTAGAGAGTGGCCTACCCCAAAGAATGTGAGTGATGTGAGAAGTTTCCATAGGTTAGCAACTTTCTATAAGAGATTCATTAGACACTTTAGTAGTATTGTTGCACCTATTACTAAGTGTTTAAAGAAGGGGAGATTTCAGTGGGTGAGGAGCAAGAGAGTAGTTTTGCTTTAATCAAGGAGAAATTAAGCACAACACCTGTCTTAGCATTGCCTAACTTTGAGAAACTGTTTGAGGTGGAGTGTGATGCTAGTGGTGTGGGTGTTGGGGCTGTTCTATCTCAAGAGAAAAGGTCGATAGCTTTTTTTAGTGAAAAATTGAGTGAGGCTAGATGAAAGTGGGTTACCTTTGATAAGGAGTTTTATGCTGTTGTGAGGGCTTTAAAGACTTGGGAGCACTATTTCATAGCCAAAGAGTTCATTCTGTATACTGATCATTAAACATTGAAGTATTTGAGTACACAGAAGCATATTAGGAGTGATATGCATGCTAGGTGGTTGGCTTATATAGAGAAGTTTCCTTATAAGCTTATCCATAAGTTAGGGCAGCAAAATAGGGTGGCAGATGCTTTGAGAATGCATGTGGCATTGATGAAAACCCTTAGTTAGGAGATATTAGGTTTTGAGGTGTTGAAGGAGTTGTATGTTGAGGATGATGATTTTAGCAAGGTTTGGGCTAGTTGTGTGAACAAACAACCTTGTGATGATTTCTATGTTCATGATGGTTTTCTCATAAAAAGTGGGTAGCTTTGTCTTCTTTGCACATCTCTTTATGAGAAGGTCATTAGGGATTTGCAGAGTGGTAGTTTAACGGGTCATCTTGGAAGGGATAAATCTATTAAAGCCGTGAATGAGAGGTATTATTGGCCCAGGTTGAGAAGGGATGTGACTAATATTTTTGCTAGGTGTTATATATGCCAAATGGCTAAGGGCCAAACTCAGAATACAGGGTTCTCAGAATACAGGGTTGTACATGCCATTACTGGTCCCCAATACTATTTTGGAGGATCTTTCGATGGACTTTGTATTGGGATTACCATTAACTCAACTAGGTATGGATTCTGTATTTATTATGGTGGACAGATTTTCCAAGATGGCGCATTTCTTACCATGTAAGAAGGCTGCAAATGCATCCTCTATAGCCAAACTATTCTTTAAGGAGGTTGTGAGACTGCATGGAGTACCAAAGAGCATTACATCTAATCGAGACACCAAATTCCTTACCCATTTCTGCATGATAGTTTAGAAGATGTTTGATTCTTCTTTGAACTTCAGTAGTACGACACACCTATAAATGGTGGACAGACAGAGGTCATGAATAGGACACTGGGTAATCTGATTCGGAGCATTTGCATGGATCAACCTAAATAGTGGGACTTTGCTATAGCACAAGCAGAGTTTGCCTGTAACAATGCAATTCATAGTGCTACAGATAGATCTTCATTTTCTATTATGTATATGAAATGTCCTAACTATGCTTTGGTTTTAGTGAAGCTTCCGAAGGTGCCGGGTATTAGTGTGGCAGCTGGTGACTTGGCAAAGCAAGTTCAAGAGGTATAGATAGATATCAGAAACAAGCTTGAGCAAGCTAATGCAAAAGCACAAGATCGAAGCAGACAAACATCGGCGTTTCAAAGTCTTTAATGTTGGAGATGAGGTTATAGTGTTTATCAATAAAGCAAGGATGTAAGGTGGTCATAGCAAGCTCAAACAATGCAAGTATGGACCTTACAAGGTAGTTTGGAAGATCAATGACAATGCCTATATTATTGATTTGCCGGCATAGATGGGGATCTCAAAGACTTTTAATGTTGCAGACCTTACCTTATTTCAGCCAGATATAAACCTTGGGTATCTTGATGATCACTCGAGGTCGAGTTCTTTGCGAGTGGAGGTGAATGATAAAGACTGTTCATCTTACGATACATACTCGTGTGGCGATGGACATGCCCGTGTAAATGTAACACCCGCATTTTAAAGCACATATTCCTTCATTATGCATTTCATTTTATATATAACAGAATAGTAAAATTTATTTAGAATTAGAAATATTTATAAATAATGGATAGGGACTTAATTGTAAAGAATAATTGGACTAGATTGTCATAATTTAAAGTTTAGAGTTCAATACGTAATATTCATATTTCATTAAAGAGCAAAAGGGATATTTTGATGAAAATATCCTAATATTTGTCTAGAAATTTCTCATCAGCTAGGGGTATAAATGTGGGGGTGTACGTGTGCATATGTGTGTAAGTTTATCTTCTAAAGTGTGAAGGAAAACTAAGTAAGAAAACATATACATATTAAACAAAGAGAGGAGAGTGATCTCTCAAAGAGAGTTGAGATTTTGATCTTGATAGTTGCTATCTAACTAGAGTTTTAGAGTTTTAGGAGCATCTAAAGAGCTTGGAGATTCAACTTGGTAAGCTTGTGCATGTACTTTCGTTATTTGAAACTAGGCTTTATAAAGTGCAAAATTTGTGCTCTATTTTAGAACATTTTACTTTTAGTTTTATTTTATTATAACTTGAGTTATAGAACTCCAAATTAAGAAATGTTTAATGCTAATGAAACTTTTAGGAGTCCTCTACAACTTTTATGTTTTGAGTTTGAACTGAATTTGTCGTTAGGATGGCCTAACAGAGCTCGACATATTTTTGCTCACTCTAATTACCTATATGACATGTCAGTGTTCAAAAAATCATAATTAATTCTATACATATCCAAACTATGTAATTCTAATTGGTAATTGAAGAATACTCATGACCCTAGAGGCAGTAATAAAATCAGGGCCATAGAACTTGTATACATAATATTAGAGCATATCAAATTTAGAGCAATAAATTGCACTTAATTGAGTTTGGGTGTGTAAGCGGTGGCGTTCAGTGCGTGCCCAAGTATTTGACAACTACAGTACTATGTGGGCTCAGGGCCTACTAGAAGTATAACTTTAGGCCTTTTAACAGGCTTTGGTTGGTGATGAGTATGAAAAACACATGTTTTAAGCACTCTAGTTTATTGCATCTTAGGTTTATTAGTTGCATTAGTTAGTTAGTTTTTAGTTAATTTAGTTAGTTTAGTTATTTTATCTTAATTAGTAGGATTTATTTATTTTAAGATATTTCTTTTGTGTTTTGTTTTGTAGGATGCATTTGGATGAAGATTGGATCAATCTTTGAAGTGTGGATAGGCTAAAGACTCAAGATAAAGACTTATCTACATTGGGGATGAACGTGGCCATGTTTGGCCTTGTCTAAGAGTAATTTTTAGCCATGCTACAGGTGGCAAGGCCATGCCAAAATTGTGCATGGCCATGCCACTCACAGAGCTCAGCACAAGTTTGTTTCTTACGCAGCCATGCCATTTTCTTATGCACCCATGCTTGACTTATATGGCAGCCCACGAGATGATAATTTTCAGCTGAAGATTAGATAGATAGGGACTTATCTCTTAGTTTTTGATTAGATAGAGTTTGAGAGGGGTTAGATTACCTTTCTTATTAGGTCTTTAGGCCTATAAATAGGACCATTTCATGTCCATTTGAGGGTTGTTCTGCTTTGGTTCTTGTTTTTAGATTCTACTTTTGTTCTTGTTTGTAGTTATTTCAGAATACATTTTCATTTATTTAGTTTATAGTAGAAGTGATACTTGGCTTGAAGTTAGAAGAGCAAGGCTTCTTCACATCATTGAAAAGGGATTTTTCTTGTATCACTCTCTTTTATTTAATATAATGTTTAGAATTATTTTCATTTCTTATTTGTTTTCTTTTCTCTTTAACATGAGTAGCTAGATCTTTTCTAGGGTTCTTATTCTAAATTGACCATGTGCTTATTGCGATTATGCTAGGTTGCTAGATTTAATTCATTGGTTGTTGTTGAACTCAATGTCATTTTAGGACTGATGAACCTAGAATTGAATCAACACTATAGGCTTAATCGAGAGATAGGTTCTGTAGGAAATGGAAATAACCTATTGATTGCTTAATTAGTTAAGAGACAGTTAAGTGGATTAATATTGATTAAAGGTTTTGTATTAAAATTGGTTTTAAAATACATTAGGTTGGTGAGAGCCATCAAACTTAGTGTTGACTAATTCTGATTTAATCATAGGTTTATCTGAGAGGAAGATCTATGGTTTCCAAGATCCCTTCGAAATGAATTAAAATTAGTATAGACCTAGTTGTGTAATCAATCCGTTGAAATGGTCAATTGGGAATAAGAACCCTATAAAATTTGAATTGAATTTGTGTTTTTACTTTTCTTAATTTAGTTTCATTTCCTTGAAATTACAAATTCTATTTCATTGTTTGAACAATCAAACATTGTGAGTATTACAGTATTCAACTCCAAATCTCTATGGGATGATATCTTTATTTTCTACTTGATACGATTCTGTACGCTTGTGGATTAGTACACATCAAGTTTTTGGCGCCGTTGCCGGGGATTTGGCAAAAGATTAATATTGTAAGAAAATTATATTGCTTGATTTAGACGTTATTTTTAATTTTTGTTTTTAATTGTGGTATTGTAGGAAATTATTTTGGTTGATGCACAAACGAAGTGCAAGAAAACAAGGACTTGAATTGATACCACTTGATTTGGAGTTAGAAAAGACAGTTCGTGAGAAAAAGAGACAAACAATCATATCAAAATACTCACCAAGCAAAATGGACGCAAAAGACTTAGAGAATGACCCATCGAGGCAACAAGTTCTTCAAAATCCTCAGAATAGTCAGAGAACCATGCGAGATTTTATGAGTCCTAATGTGCAGGGTGATCAAACACCAATTGTGAGTCCAGCAGTAGTAGCAAACAACTTTGAGATCAAGCCAGTTATGATCTAGATGATCCAGAACTCACCATTCAATGGGCTACCACATGAAGATCCATTTGGTCACTTGTCTAGATTATTAGAGTACTATTCTACCTTCAAGAAGAATGGAGTACAGCCTGATGCAATCCGATTGATCCTCTTTCCATTTTCCTTAATGGATAGAGCGAAGAGATGGTTTACAAGTCTACCACCCAACTCCATCAACACGTGGCAAGAGCTCTACACAGCCTTTT